>MU267685.1:0-65269 GCA_021014935.1 Hygrophoropsis aurantiaca
ATTTATAATCTGTGTTATGGTAGTCTATCCCTGCCTCAAGAGAATGCTCGACCCTGGTAAGGGATAATAATGATAATCAAGTTCTTCAATCCCAATATAATGTATTGAAGAGCATAATTTACGGACTAGTGGCAGAACTATATACGAGAGGAACGACCCAACTACCTTCGCTTGCCACCGCTGCCTTGTTTCCATTGCTGCCATCCTGACTTGGATTCTTGTCTGGGAGGCGCAGCAGGCGGGACAGGCGCTCCAAGACTTTGGGATCCCGATGCATCAGCCATAGGGGGTACAGGAATTGATGTCGATGGAGGAGGCGGCGCAGAAACAGTGTTCCATCCGCGCGGACTTGGGGGAGGAGGCCCGGAATGAAAGGCTGCCCAGCCACCTTTGGCTAAAGCTGGAGAGAATGCCGAAGTAGTACTACCGGGTGGCAGCGACGGAGGTGTATTAGTGTATGATGACGCTGAGAAGGATGGGATATCAGCAGGTGGAGGAGGGGGTAGTAATGCGTTGGGTGGAGGTGGCTGAGGAGGGCTGTGACGAGGCGGAGCGGGAGGGAAGGGTTGTGAACTACCAGTATCAAGAGAGGTCCAGCCTGCGGTACGAAAAGATGGATTTGAATTGTTGTGACTCTGTGAATTGGTCGGTACAGGCGGAGGCGGCGTCGGATCAGGTGCTTGAGCGGGAGGTGCTGGAGCGGCACCTGGTGGCGGCGCGGGTGGATTGGCCGGCGCCCAGCCTCCACGTCTCCCGGAACTCTCGGCTACGGGTGCGACGCTGGCCCAACCAGCCTTCTTGAAGCCCGTCGACTTGCTTTCAGTGGCCGCTTCGACTGCGACTGTCGGCGCAGGTGTTTGGGCAACGCCTGCTGTAACAGGTGGTTTGGCCATCTTGATCCCAGCTGCTTTCGCTAGCTTGCGAAGTTCCTTTTCTTCTCTCTTCCGCTCTTTTTCCTTTCTCTTATCAAGCTCTTCTTGAGGTACAATGCGCGAATTGGCTTGCATATCCCGCAGACGGGCCTTGTGGTGATGCGCGTATGAATTGGTATGCTCATCATACTGGGCAACGTTTTGGAACTGCTTGTCACAGAGGGCACAATAGAATGGTCGTAAAACATCGCTGATTTCGGTTTTTACTGCTTCACGTCGGGCCACCACGTCCTGAAGGCACGTAGAAATACGCTATCAGAGTCCCGCAACTGTGATATTTACTTATACTGACCTGCCGTGCTTTGCGCTGTTCCTCTGTTTCCTTTCGTTGACGCTCAGAATCTAAACCACGACGCTGAGAAACTGTAGTCTCTATCATCCGAACGTCTTGGCTGAGTTTCCCTAAACCGGTCAAATCCCGCTTGACCTGGAAGGGGATGGGTTCCACGCGCCCTGTTGCATATATCGGTTACAAGGCGCTGGAGAGAATAGAGTGGAACACACCGTCGCCCGAGAGTCCTAATGGTTGGCCTTCTGTCCAGCCAAGTTTCGCAAGCATCAAAAAACCCTTGTTAGAACTCTTGAGCTTCGTCTCTACGGTGATAACTTCACGCGGTGTTCCCCGAACATATTCGTCGTACTTTGCGATACTTGCGTCTGTGTCCATGGGTTCCGGAGGGGGGGATGGGGTGCGAGAGACGATTGAGATGTTGTCATCTTCGTCAGAGTCTTGTTCGCCGTCAGGTCTTGAACGCTGGAAGGGTGGAGGAAAGGGATAGGGCAGTATGGGGTGCATCTAATTATGCCAGAAAATATGGCAGAGTACCTTCGTGATCTGAGCATGGTCTTGTTCATTTGGCTCCGGGCGAGACAGTGGGATTGCGTTCCAACGCGATATACTTTGTGCAGACATAATGACTGAGAGCAGAGATGATAGGACTTGAAGCTTGAAGTTACAAAGTCAATGGCTCCGACTACTTAGTAATGGGAGGGCAAATAACTTATAAGGATGTCCATTGTTTGTTCAATGTTACTTGTTTACTTATACTCCCACCCCCATACTTAGATCACGATGGTTCACGAAGAACCATTTAGGCGCCGAGTGAGTCGAATTACGCTGATTCTAATCTTTCTGATCATTCTAATGGCCGTTGTCGACTACTCAGGCTATCAGTTCGTGGATCGAACGGAGGACCACGAACTTGAATTCTCTCATAGTCACCAAAGCGATATAAGGCTTGCAGACAAGGAAACTGCAGTGTCCACCTACAAAGCGGTTTGGAGGAAGTTCTATGAATGGGAACCTGGATATTGCCGCCAAATAATTGACACTTTATCAAGTACTAGTAGCATTGTTGCCGTCGAAAACAGAATCTACTTTGAAAATCTAGCGCAAAATATACGGGAGGCTCACACTCGCAATCAAGAGCCACGACAGGTTTTCGAAATCACCGCAGACCCTACTTTCAAATGCCATCCAAAATACGAGTCTTGTGCCCCGATAAACAAGAGTACCCGGGACCCGCAGCTGGGGGACTGTCTCCAGTTCATCCCGTATGCAGATGATGATCGGTTTCCTGCAGAGGAACATATGGATAACTTCGAATCATTTGCTTGGGAGGAAGATTTTGATCCTGATGGTGGGGTTTTCAACTGTTCACAGCTGAACACATTATCAATCACCGCATAGTGGAAGAAATCCAGTACGAAACCATGCATCGCTTGTTTTGGGAACACAAGATGTCTTTCAGCACCATTGACCGACTAAATATATTAAAGTCAACTCAGGCTCGACCGTCAGAGTTTAACAATGCAGGACTGTTATGGGAAGAAGATCAACGGTCTGTTTAATTACCCTCCCATCGATTGTCAAGTGGCTGATTACTACATCACAGCGACTCTTTAAAATGGCCGGGCGCATCGAGTGATCGAGGAGAAAAATCGACCTCACACGTGCCCGCGGAGAATGATATACAAGGGCGTCATACCGCGCTACTAAAATCATTCTGCCCGAGATGTTTGCAACCCAACTGCACTTCCCATGGTAAGCCGGAATATTGTCGCATTTACAAACCATTCTGCGGCTGAGACAAATACTCTGACAAGCTGGCGTGCAGTCTGTCTCGTATGGTGGCGGAAGACCTAGGATGACATGTGAAAATATGAAGCTCAGCGAAGGAGAGCCCTGCGGAGAAGAGTGCTTTCGCTCGATGGATGAAACGTTTGCGGTGTGTACATCAATCTGGGACTCAAGTCTGGTCTGGTGCTAATCTGTTATGAAATATCACTACAAGGATACTGTGCATTGGGAGGATGAGGATGTGAAGACGCTGCACGAGTTCTTATATATGGTACCGGACCTTTTCCCATGTCAACTTGCAGTTTTCTGCCTCAAGTCTTGTCGAGAGGTATGAATTTTTTTTATAGATGAATTATTTGATGCCAAAATCACAACCTCATAGATATTTGTGCAAAGGGCTGTAATCTTCCCTGAGCATTTTATTCTTGGTGCGGAGGAAGATGACTCCACTAGTGTTGGGCAACGGAAGGGACAAAAACTAACCTTTGGTGAGTGTTCTCTTCCCACCAAAAGACTGTTTCTGATTTTCAAGCAGCGGATTCAGGGGGGAAACACCTAAACATTGACCCGTTAGCTGCATTCATGCTTTGTTCGTCATATTGCTAATGATGAAACAGATCACAGCTGTGCGATCATAAAGGCCCTTGTGGTCGTCAGAGTGACTGTACTTGTGTGAAAGCAAAAGTTCACTGTCAGCAACGTTGCCGATGTGGCTCTGGATGTAGATATCCTACATATACATTGTCTATGTGACTGGGCTAACGATAGTTTAATATAGGTGAACGCCAACGCCCAGGCTGCAACTGCCGAAAGCTCAAAAAAACATGTCACGATAAACATTGTCCTTGTTATGCAGCCCAAGTGGAATGTCAACCAGATGTCTGTTACAGTTGTGACGCGAGGTCAGTTGACTATTCCATTCAATTGAAATTTTCTTTAGTTATCCTTGTGTCTACCTGAACTGATCTTCGTATATCAAGATGTAAGCCTTTTTTGATTTGACTAGCTCTTCTAATGCCCTCAGTATTTTAACTGAAGCATTGCAAACGGGTTGCCGGAATACTCAAATACAGCGTGGCTATGGCAAGGTGCGAGTATTTCGAGTTTCTTTGTTTTGTGCGTACTTCCCAACGTTTTACAGGACTTAGAAATCAAATCTGGGCGCTATGGCTTAGGCGCTTTTGCAATTGAACCGATTTATAAAGGAGATCTGATCGGAGGTAGGGTCACGACAGCTTCTTCTAGCTACAGACACCCATTATGATGCACACAGATTATGTCGGAATCTTGATGGATGGTAGCACAGCGCCTCGTTACAACGAGTATATTGAATTTGATGGTGTCTGGTAGATGCTCACGAGAATAAATTACAGAGAGCGTGCTTATAACTGTCTCAATTACCTTTTCGACACCCGAAACCAGTCTGGTGAATCCTCTGATATTCTCGATGCTGCACATGCAGGAAATGCAACCAGATACTTGAATGATGCACCTGAGGTGAATTGTGACGCACGTCGTGAGTGATCGATTTTGTAAACATCATATGTGGTTGATATTAGATCAACAGCAATGCTGGTGAACAACGAGCATCACGTGGGTCTTTATGCAGGTAAGCCCTCTGTCTCTTCACAAAAATATAGGATTGACTACCAATAAAATCTCAAAAAGCGAGGCTAATTGCGCCCGGAGAAGAGTTATTCCTTGCCTATGGTGAGAGCTATTGGGCAGGACACCCCAAAGTATGAGAAGATTCTGTATCAGATCTATATCATTTCCAAGAAAAATATGTTGCTTAGGAAGTTGTATACATGAAGGCAATTGAAGCGGAAGCCCACATTAGATCCATAGTTCTAAAGGGCTCGTTTGATACATGGATCCTCCTTCAAAATAATGTGGTGTTGTCAAGCGCGTATCACACCGTCATGCACGAGTGCATGGAGCTGAAGAATTGCACCAAGTCGCATTGTAAACGTACGAAAGGTTATATGCCAGGAGTTACCGCCATAGCATCGCTATCCAAGCGACTGTCAAGTGCAGGCAAAATAAGACCAAATCAAGAAGATCCTTTCTCCCCCTCTCGCTGTACCCAATCTAACCACGAACCCTCGTAGTTGTGAATGCTGAGCGTTTGTCAGTATTGAAGGTTTCTAATCATGATTGTGACAGGAGTCTTACTTTTCGAAGCCATTCCGTCTCGCTACATCACACGCCGACGCGCTGCGCTTTCCGCTGCGGCAGTAGAAAACGATCTCTTGTGTTTTCTGTGGTTTATCGAATCCGTGTTGCTGCTTGAAAGCTTGAGGCGTGAGGTGGAGCGAGTTTGCAAGAACCGACAGCGGTAGGTTCACTGCGGAAGGAATTGATCCTTGTATGACCTCATCTGGTTCCCGTACATCAACGAGGTAAGCATCCTTGGGAAAGTGAGGTGGTGTTTAATCGGAACAATGTTTTGCAATACTCACAACGCTGGGACTGAGGGTTTTGGGTTTGACTTGTTCGTATGTTAGTACAGGACCTAGCCAATCCTTTTGGAGGTTATCCTGGAGTTTTCTGGCTGCCTTCAAAGCTTCACTAGCTTTGGTAGACTCGTACCGAGCGCATTGATAGACTGGCCTGCCAACTTGACGAAAAGTAAGAGATGAACGCGCCGTACTGCGGGCCACATTTATAAACGCTGTTCGTAGCATGATAATTGGCCTGAAAATGTGCAATAAGAACAAGAACAAGTTGTGTTGCGATATTCCATGGTTTGTGAGACTGAACCTTTCTTGCGTGATCACTGATCAGCCACATTTGATCCCGTGACCGTGTGACTTGACCGGTATCTGGGGTCCGTGAAACCGCGCAATTTGCGATTGGCTGAGCAAAATTGCCGCAATCTTGACGTTCCACTTTCCCTCGAAAATGCCTCACTCTTCCCCATCATCCCATCTCCCAGCTCTGCGTTTTTTGTCTTTCTTGCGCGTGCTTTTTCATGTCTCCCATTGATCTTTGCCATTGAATTCTTGTCATTGATTTCTGGCGCCAGCCTTTTTCCTCGCCATCGAATCGAATCGTTATCTCTACAGAGCAACATGCGTCAGGGATCAAGGAGGTAGGTCTTCAAAAGTATGACACGTTGCAGCACAAGTGGGAGCGCAGTACTCAGAAAACTTGTGCTGCATCGTGCCATACGTGGCGATCATTTGAGGTCCCTCTCGAATGTCTCACTTTCTCACTGTGCGGGTGAACATACTCCTTCACCTGTCGTTGGCACGGTCGAGGAACTCTTTCAAAAACTGTCGAACGATTCTCTTCGCCGCTGTTGTCTTCTTTGACCAGACATCAAGTACGTTGGCCCTGTATAATTTGCGGATGGCGGTACCGCCATATCTACTCGCAGGCCTATTCGATGTATCACTGAATGCTATCAAATTCACTCGGGTTATCAGTCTATCACCCACACCATACGATGGCCCAAACGAAACGAGACGAAACTAAAGCATGCGACACAGTCACGCTATTGGGTGGAAAAGTGCGAGCGCAGTTCTCCGAATCGGATCCACCCACGGCTACACTTAGGCCCATCGTCGGAGATCGTGTAATCCCCGACTAGCTCTTCTCTAGACACGTCACGCCATTGTCTGCGATATACTCCGCCGTCCTGTTTAAGCTTCCCCGAGTCAGAACATTGCCCTGGATTTATCGTCTAGCTACTCATCAGGCGAGAATCGGATGGTTGATGTGGCAACATTTTGCTTGGCTACCAATGTTGGCCCGCCCAACAATCGCAAGGAGAATATTCCAGGCCGATGAACAACGATGAAGGTTTGTTATGTTTGATTTCCAACTAATCTCCCGAAAGTAAATAAATAATTGCACCTGCTAAGTCTAATCGGGATACATTCCGGGAATCTCCGGCGGTTTTTATCTGTGCATTTCGGTTCGGAGATTCGTTCCACCAACGACTATTGCTTGTCACCTTTCCTCTATCTTTCAATATGGACATGGGCTCTGGAAATAACGGCACTGACATGTCTATGATGATGACGAATATGATTCCATGGCTGCACTTCAGCGGTGGCGATTATCTCATCTTCAAGGCTTGGAAGCCTTCCTCCCATGGTGCAATTGCTGGCGCATGTATTGCACTCTTTGCTTTTTCCGTGCTGGAACGTTGGATTTCTGCATGGAGGCGCACAAAAGAACAGTACTGGAGGCAAAGGCAAGTGCAACCGACGCTTCACGATACTTTATTTAACGTTAACAACTTAATAGAGCTCTTGGTCTCATATTGGAGAAGGAATCAGGCGCTTCAGCATCAGCTCGCAATGCTAACGTCGATGAGAAGACGAATGGTCCTTCGTCTGCCATTGAGACCATCGAAGAAGCTCGCCCTTCACGAGCCTCAACTGTTCGCGTCCTCACCAATCTCCGAGCCGTTCCACCCTTCATTCCCTCCCATGATATTCCACGAGGTATCTATCAGGGTGTGCAATCATTCTTTTCTTATGCTTTGATGCTAGCTGTCATGTGAGGGAACCTCGTGTACTCGCTCCACACCGTTATCTGATATCTTCAACAGGACATTCCAGGCGGCATATATAATTTCCATCATACTGGGACTGGCTGCCGGAGAGATCTTGTTTGGGAGAATTGGTCGCGCGCAACTTACGCTTTAGCCATTGATTTACCCTGAAAAGCATCATGTGATACATTGCCGGCACTGTACCTCAGTATCGGGCTCCTCTTAGTATATCTGTGGATGCTGCTGTCGTGTCCACCGTCCCCGTGGTTCGACAGATAGATATCTTGGACCTTAGCTTGTGCTTGTTTATTCATGGCAGTAATAATTGCAATAAATGGAAATCTCTTGCCCACTTCTCATCTAGTTTTCCTATAAAAACCCTAAGCGGGGCCTAGAAGGTAGTGTTGAGGAGTACTTAGGAATTGTTTCACAGCTGATTCGCGAAATACCTTTTGCTGATAGCAATGTCAATCCCTAAAGTCTATGAAATCCAATCGCAACTTCCTGTATCAATGGATGAGGCTCATGGATTCATTGGCGACAAGTAATCGGTACAAACATCACCAAAGGATGGTGAAAAACTTTTTCGTCCCTTATGTGTGGCTGAACTCCCGATAGGGAAGCAGGAATAAAAGGCTTACTTCAGGAGATTGAACACGAAGTAAATATTCGGTCGCCTAGACGCACATTTCTACTCCTCACAAAAGCAGCGATATCACCACAATGCAATTCTCTACTCTTGCTTTGCTAACTGGACTGGCTTCCATTGCCTCTGCTCACTTTCAGCTTCAGTACCCCACACCAAGAGGTCCATTCGTTGAGGACAACGAACCGAATTTCTGTGGTCAGTGCACTTATGATATTGTATGAATCGCTCATAAATGAATAAACGGCGATAGATGGTTATAATAACGCTGTGAACAATCGTACAACTTTCCCCCTTAGCAATGGTATAATCAACCTCAACAGTGAACACCCGCAATGGACTGGTGTGTTCAACTCTGCGATGTTGTTCTATTTCGTTTTTATGGATCGTATTATATAGCTGGAGTAATTGTGTCCACTAAGGCTAATCCTACGTCATTCGGAGATTTCAATTCTTCATCTGGCAGTTATCAAATGGCTGTTCAGTACTTCCAGCAAAGTGGCGAAGGAAAATTCTGTTTCCCGATAGACCTCGCCAATTCCAGTGTTACAGGCGTCAATGACGGCGCCAATGTCACCATACAGATCATCTACAACGGCGGTGACGGTAATCTTTACCAGGTATGTTCGCTTCTTAGAGTTGAAAAAATCACTTGTTTAAGCAAATCTCGTCCCGGCGGTAGTGCGCAGATTTGACTTTGTCCAGCACCATGACTGTAGCAAGCAATGCTACATCTGGCTGTACAAATGTAACCTCGACACCGTCAGCATCGTCAACCACCCCTGCTTCATCCCAACCAGGTGGAGCGGTCAAGAGCCAGATGGCTTCGTCAGGGCTCATTCTTGGAGCACTTGGCTTTGTTTTATCTGTCGTGTGAGAATACTAGTAAGAGTCTCCTCAGTAGTACTTAGGATCATTTCGGGCATTCATACATTGCAAGCACCATACGAACAAGTCGTTCGAACATGTAAATGTATGTACGTAAATGAAGAAATGTCCAACGCCTCGCGGGAGTATGTGCAGTTAATGCCTGACAACATCCTAATTTCATTTTCTTGAAATAAAATGAGAAGCGTGTCGGCATGAGGACTCTCCATTTTATCGATGTCCACGCCGATTCCTCACCTGTCTCGCGTCAGGCCACAATACCCCAGTTGCATGTTCGTAGTCTTGATCAAATTGATGCAAGCAGTCTAACACGGCTACAGTTGACAAGATGTACTGTCTAGCGCATGTTTTATGATTTAGAACAAGTGATTGGCGTCAAGGCGTTTTTACATCGCGACCCGGAACTACGGTCATGCCTTGAGATGGTTGTTCTGCCGCCGGGGAATTGCATTGAACGCACAAAGCAAAGGAAGTGGGGTCCGACAATTGGCACCGACCTGAATTTGGGGTTTCAGCTGCACCTGCGATGATCGTGTCGCTATGCGAGGTGCTCGGTGTCAAGATGTCGTAATAAGGACGCTGGGACCAAGTATAGGCAGCGGGATCACAGCCTGTGCCCCGAGAGGTGTTGCTTGACTGGCAATTACTCAAATATTTGCAAAACCATGGCCAGCGCCTTGATGTACACGGTGCATATCATAAGATATCAAATCATCTTTGTCGTATCACTTTTTGGATAAATAGATGGTCCACCAAGCTCGGGCTACAAGCTCAATTGGTATTGGTCCACAATTCAAAATAATAGTTATATACGCCCGATCTCGGCGGAAACTGTGCTGCTATAGACCGCTGATCGTACCCCGTACATCATTGAGGTGAGTGGCCCAGCACCGGCAGTCCTGGTGAATAAAACCTTCGTGTGAATTAAATCCAGTGTACACGTCATATATGCACACCTTCAGGCAGAAAATGATAGGCTAGCTATTCGTGTTTTATAGGTTACAGGTTTCGAGCTTTAAAGGTACAACTTGTCGAGCTACTACTACTAGTACTATGGAGGACCAACTCGGAAGACTGAAAGCCAATAGCTTTAGTTCTTAACATGTACAAACAAGGTATTCCTTCGATCCCACGTGCTTGCCACGAATACTTATTACGCATCATTGCGGTGAAAGGAATACGAAAATCTCCCACCTTGCACAGCATACAGGACAATGTACTCTGACCATCTGATCCTTGGCGTCAGTTTTGGTGATATGATACTGTGACCTCTTGCCATAATCATCGATGGTCGTGATATTTACCACCGCGGGTCTTGCCAGAGATTGATATGTGACTGCAACAACGCGAGGCATCAAAGATGTGACGATCCCCAGACCCCAAATGCACCACAGGACTTGAAGTGGGGTTAGTCTGGATGTCTGGCGCCAATGTTTGAGTGTCGAGACAGAATAATATCACATGAATCAGGTTCGAGCCGACTCAGAGTCGTGTGTTTTACCTTTGGCGTACGTGCTCGCCGTGCTTGCGTATCCGCAAGGCAAAGCTGACTTTTTAAATTTGATTTCTTGTATGTTTACCAATTACAAATGACCGATCCCACTTTATCCATGGACATCCGAAACATGAAACCTACTTTCATTGGCTTCTGTATCAATCGGCGCATGATCATCAACGTTACCATTGATATGGAGAAACACGCGCAGATGGAAGGTCTATTTTTCAGTACAACTACGACAAACTAGATGCTTTTCCCGAACAAGTAATACATGTATCAGCTAAACTCTCTCTGGTCTGGCCGAATTCTGGTGTGTGTTAGCCCATGTCTCAGGACAAGACCACATTGAAAGGTGTGCGCGATTCATCCCATGCCGTTTTTGTCGGCGCTTTTTGCCCGCTCTTTGCTATCTAATCCTTTTGATCACATCTTAGCCCGTAACGGATGGGTGAGTCAGGGGCAATCAGACACGCAGTGTTAGCGCAGTCAGCCTTGGTACATTCCCGGTGGCGGTGTCGTAACAATGGTTTTATAATGATCATTCAACACGATGCTCGTCATGACAGCACGTTCCCTTCGCAGTCGCGAACGCAACCCTCCACACGCTGCGCTGGCCTTCTTGTGCAGCGATGAAGTGGTTCCATCGTAAGAATGATATGCCTTGGGAAGTAGTTGGATATGAAGCAGTCGAACCTGTCCCTATGTTTGATGAAGATGATGGTGAGCGTTGTCTCTCTCAATTAGCGTTCTTTGAATAGATTCTTTGCTGGCAGACTACGACATCCTCCGTGTTAGAGATACGGACACGTGTGGCACGTATATCTTTGAATACGGGAAGAATCCCAGGGGAACACATTATGCAGATGCTGTGATCTTCGCCAGACAGCAGCTGTTACAGGAGATTGCGAAGAAACACTATAATACCCTATTGCTGGAAAGGTGAGTGCTTTAACCAGCTAATCACGCCATGGTGAATTGGCTTATGCCGTTTTACAGCTGGACGTTGACACTTTTTCGGAAAGGGAAGCGACATAGAATAGAAGTTCAATATGCCGGAAGGCCAGCCTACGTGTCTGGGAAACTGCTGCCTAATCGCCCGCCACCATTCATGGCCGTCCTTGAGGGAAGACACCTGTTTTCGTAACTTATACATTTAATGTACTTATCCAATGCGAAGTATTTTGCCGTCCCGTGTGTATTTTATCATATCCCCTCGTGGTGATGAATGTGACTGGTATCCAATTGGTCCTACATCCCAGGTTGTTTTTACCGATTTGCCCCCTACCACGCACACTGGGCCTTCTAGGAACCAAGATCGTAAATGTGGGCATGCAGCTGATCATCAACCAATATAACTATCAGGGAGGCTTCATCTGTACTAGTCGCTGATTGGCCTTCATATTACCTCAGATTCAACTTGTGTTCATTAATTTGGTGGTGCCTCATGGTGGGGTATTTTTTTCCAAGGATCTAGGCAATCGAGACACCTCGGAGGGAGGATCGTAATGTGAAGAAGCCATTGAACGGTAGTCCGTCTCTACCGCTGACCGGTGGAGCCTGCTATAAGGGCTATATAAACATGGGGAAAGTTATCAGTTATACAGCAAGAACTTCCCTGGAATTTCTGCGCAATGGCTTTCAACTTCCTCACCAACCCTCAATCCGTACTAAACATCTGTGCACGCACCATCACAAGCTTCTGCGAGAACCATCTTGGTTTCAAGACTCCAGAGCACCATACAAGCCCCAAAAGAGAAAACATAGAAAGTTCCTCTGGGCCAGCACGCACACATCCGATAGTGCTAGACATCAAACCAACAACATACGGTCCTCGGGTAGCACACAAAGACAAGTTTCTTTGCAAAGGAGGCGTTGACACTGTAAAGTTGCTCGACGTTTCTCGAAGAGGTCTGTACTCGACAGCCAAAGAGATGGGTGGCAATGTTCTACTTGAAGAACAGTGAGTAATTTCTTGTTGTCAAATCAAATGGTACCCATCGCTGACTTGTCCCCGCAGATGGGATTGTAAGATATGTCATCCACGATTCCACAAACACGATCGATTCAAAGTTACAGTAAGTTTGCGCTTCCTGAAAGTTCGAACTATTGACATAGCGTGTTCCCAGATCCACTATTCAGCGCAAGTAGCGCGATCACTCGGATCAGACGCCCAGACACCAATAGAAGCTGCGGCTGCCAAAGGAGTCAAAGGTCTAATGACTGTCCTGGATCGGCAGCCCGAATGCTAACACGGTCCAACAAACTTATGATTTTCATTATTTCCTCGGGTTTTAGGTATACCACTGTATTTTTATCACAACAGAAATAACTTGATCTGTAAGATAGGGAATATCATAGTAGCATCAGGATAAAACAATAGACATAGAAACATGTATCATCACCTACTCACCTACAACTGCATTACATTACATCGGCAATAATCAGCTTTCCTAGGGTCCGTATATGCACCAGTATAGTCACATAGTTACCCGTGAAGATTCATCTAGTTTGCGGGTTTGATGATCTTGCTCGATGACCTACTTGCGTATCCAGTCCATGACTACGAGCAATTCTACACTTAATCACCGGTTTCTTGGAACACGGCGGACCCTCACCTCATCATATATGGCAATTTTCGGTGCAGCCAGCAGCTTCAATCCAAGCCACAATACTCCGGCTGTCATGCCGCTTCCACATGATGCCGTGATCGACCGTTTCCCTTGAATGACGAGCTCTGCTTGATCGGCGCCTATGGCATCTATCAAAGCTTTAAGCAGCTCTGGGACGGGTAAGAAGGTGGTGTACTGCGTCGGGGCAGTATGAGATTTCAAAAACTTGTTAAACGGGAGAGAGAATGAATGAGGGATATGGCCGGAGGACATCCCCGGACGAGGCTCTGGATCCGTACCAATGTACCTATGATGAAAATGAGCACTTTTTGGGACAAAACCATTTCCATAAGTCGTGCATACCGTCCTTGAGAACGAGCATCTACCACGAGCTCGACGGCCGGGTCCGCTAATGGATCCGGAAATGAGTTGGAGACGACCTGCTCATAGGCTGACTCCAGCCCTGAGATTCAAATAGTATTGGTGGATAAGAAATGAGGGCCTCACATCGGATCGCTCCCTTATCTAGGATAGGAGTAGGATATGAAGAGTGGTTCGCTTGTACCGGCGGCTCGGTGGCAACCGGGAAACCCTCTGCCTCCCAACGAGGCAACCCACCGTCAAGTATGCTGGAATTATGATGACCAAAGGCCCTGAACATGAAGAGAGCGCGAGGTGATGAGAAAACCCCGTGCGAGTCGTATCTGAAAAGTACGTTTCGTCATTGGTCATAATAGTCCGTCTCTATGCTTGCAACCTACATGACAACATGAGACGATGGTTCGATTCCAAATCTCTCTACATCGTAATAGTTTTAGAAGGTGATATTTGCGAATGACAGCGTGCCATACCGCAAGCTTGGGCGAAGGCCTCCTCGGTAGGCATCATATGCTTAAGCCCGAGCTCATGAGGACTAGCCACCTTATCTAGGTCCAAAAAGTTGGCACCAGATATGCGTTTCTGAATGAATTCTTCGTGGGGGTTCCGCGGAGAATTGGGCATAAACCAAGTCGCATCGAGGATGCGAAGAGTGCCGGACTTCGCGTTATCAGAAGGCAACAGCCCCCGTAATTGAGATGGAGACAAAAGTAGGGGAGGAGATACTGAGCTTGACATAGTCCTAGTTGGATTCAAGAATAACTTTGAGCTTTTCTTGATAGAGTGCACGCCATTTCGACTCCGAGCCAGCAATGCGATAAACATATTGGTCACAGTAGAAGGAGAATGTTATTTATTTACTTATTTATTCCTGTGGTGCGAGGATAAGTCCTGTGATAAGTCCCCTTCCTCCTCTGTCGCTTCCGCTACAAGATGCCATCCGACCAAAGTACATGGTTGATTGCTATACCCCAAGATGGTGATGCAGAAGGTCTTCTTCCTGAACTTACTTCAAAACTCTCCCAACAACTGAGATCCTTTCCCCGGAGCAGCATCGCAGAGTTTAATGTTCCATCCTTCAAGGTCCGTTGCTTGCATTATCCTATCAGCCTCTGGTATCTTACTGCTATCAATGTAGACAGGAACGTTGGACACTTTGATCGCCTTGTCTGAGGAATTTCCCAAGCAAGACGCGTTCTTCACGTCGACAGTTGCAAAAACAGTGGACACTCTCCGTAACTTGCTTAACAACGATCCGACTAAGCTTGCGCAACACATCCTTGTAAATGAAAGGAGCGTTGACGACTATATACTCAAAGACTGGAAGTGGAATGAAAGCAGGTATGGCACTCAGAGAGGGCCGCGAGACATGGTAGATGTCCTAAACAAGGTATCTCTCAACTATGACTCTCAAAGTGAAGGTGATCTTATATGGTGTGCTGTAGGAAATGGCTTCTATCGACAATGTCATGAAATCTAAACTAAATAGCTATAATCTGGTCAAAGGATCCTTGGTACAAATGCAGCGAAAGAAGACGTGAGGGAGATATCATTTTGCTCTATTTGGTGAATACTAACTTAGATCGTGAAAAGCGGTAACTTGTCTGTTCGTTCCCTTGTGGATGTGGTTTCAAAGGAAGATGTCATCCAAGACTCGGAGTACCTAGAAACAATGCTGGTTGCTGTCCCGAAGTAAGTAAGCAATAATTTACTCCCAGATTGGCTCAGCTGAAATCATGCAGGAATTCAACCAAGGAGTGGAACGCAAAATATGAGAGGCTAACAAATATGGTGGTCCCTCGTTCTTCATCGTAAGTTTGATCCATCCATTCTTTTAATCGTCCTAATGTTGAACTGCATAGACTTGTTACTTCGGACTCCGAGTATAATCTGTTCAGCGTCGTCATTTTCAAGCGGGTACATGACGAGTTTCTACAAAAATGTAGAGAGAACAAGTAATGGACTGTATTGCTCCGGTATAACCACTCACTGACCTCTATGTCAGGTTCATCATACGTGATTTCGTGTTTTCTGAGGAACAAATATCAAAACAACGAGAGGAGCTGGAGACGGCAGATATAACGGAGAAAGAGCTGTGGGTAAGCCTCCCATATCTTCCTCTCTATTTTACGTCCTCAAGCTACCATGCCTTCGTGTGTTAGACGGAACTTCTGAGACTGGCTCGAATCAATTTCTCTGAGTCTTTCCAGATCTTGGTTCATCTCAAGGTTATCCGATTGTTTGTGGAAAGCGTCTTGAGATATGGCTTGCCTGCAAACTATATCGGTCTTGCCGTCAAGGTAAGCCCATTTACTGATTCTAACCTCCAGCTAACTTGACATTCTATAGCCTGACTCTAAGTCAACTAAGAAGACGCTGTCATTGTTAGCTAATCACTTCAGTTACCTAGCTCCACGTGCTGGTCGCTCGAAGAAGCAAGGTTCAGGCGAAGAGTTTGTTGGTGAATACCAATCGCTAATGGAGCAGGAGTTTTTCGACTTTGTCTTGTACGAAGTGCCGTGGATCGTGAATTGATTAGCTTTCGACTTTTGCATGAACATTTTCACCAGTTAAATACGTCTATTAGTGGAAGGATAACAATATGACCAGCCCACTATTGTAGGAATATCATTTGATGTAATGTACACAGTGAGACGAGCAGCAAGGACGCGAGCGGCAAAACCAGTAAACAAAGTTCAGAGCAAGCGCTAGAGATGGTTGCAGATGATGTCGAAGATAATGACGATGGAGCAGTGATAAGGAAGAGAATATGAATGACTGGACGATACATTTTAGATAGATCATATCCTGGTTCCTAAATGGTCCCATGGTGAATAACTAGTCCGTTAAATCGGGGACTAGGTCAGAGACCGAGGTTAGACATGACCCTTGACACTTCTTCCACGACCTCCTCCTCCCGTGTGCGAGCAGATCGCTGAGAAGATGAACCTATAACAGCAGAGGACCGAGGTCCGTACACGCTGGGGAAGGACGGCGCCGTGGCTGAGGTAGGACTCGAATCTCCGCCAGTGCCGCCCCCTGTGGATGTAGTAGGTGATTCTGGAGGGGGCAATCGAGATGATGCTTCCGTAATACGCGAAAGAGAATACGTCAAATCCAATGACTGAGCCCTATTTTGAAGCGAGCGTGGTTTGCTGATATGCTCTTTGATTTTCGACTCCAGCAATGAATCAGATCCACGTTTCAAGGCTTCTTCGGAATTTCTTGTCTGAGCCGCGATTCCCGATCCCTGGACTCATCAGTCAGACAAACATTTGATTGGATAAACATAACCCGCTTACAATCGGGGGTAAAGGCGTCCAGTAATCATGTTGTCCTGAACTAGGCCCATAAGCAGACTGCGAATCTTCCTGCTCCTCCAAGTCATAGATGTAGGCCGGAGAATTAAACAAGGCTTTCACGTCCGGAGATGAGTTAGCAAGTCTAAGCCTACGGTCGCCGAGAATCTCGGATCTGGTCAACTCCACCGATTCTACAAATGGGTCGTCAGCGGGTGGTCTTGGCCAGGCTGGCCCATGCTCACCGTGTCTCCGCGCAGTGGACAGCACCTTGCTGTCAAAGTGCGGGAAAGCTTCAGCGAAGGAGTCGCCTCGCTTGTGGGTGTGAGCTGTCGGAGAGGGATATACGTGAACATTGTGATTCAGCAAGAACTGCTCGAGCATCTCCCGCGCAGTAATGAGAAAATCACTATTGCTCCTCTGACACCGGAATTTGAAGGAGTATTCAGGCGCAATTTCTGGGGCCGTCGAAGCTGATCCGTTTGTGGAGAGTGTTTTGATATTGGCGGTGATCGAAACTTGGAACTCGCGCTTGACACGTTCAACGAAAGCACTGAAGTCAGCTGAACTGCAAACCATCGGAAGATCGGGACTGGGTGGGACAGCCATATCCGCTTCAAAGGGGACATGTTCCTATAACACCATGCATCAGTTATATCATCATCCAGCCAAACGAGTATGACATACCAACAGCATGGCTGCAGCGATTTGCACTTGACTCTCGGGACCAAAGATTGTGACGACATCGGAGGCGGTCTCCTTGTCCGGGAACCGCACTTGTGAGTTTGTCTTCGTCTCGATATCATGGATGAAGATGGCTTTTTCTCCTAGAAGAGTCCGATGGTATCGCCGTGGAATTGAAAGGGTTTCGTTGACATAGTCCTTGTCCTTGGAACGTCATTAGAGCGAGGAAGTAACGTAAATGAAAAGAGGCATGCCTTTGGATTAACGATCTCCATGACGGATTGTTTAAGATTCTCAAGATTGATGGCATTTTTCGAGGGTGTGCGTGCAACCACGTTATCTTCATTGTCGTTGTATCCTCCGAGGGCAGCAAACTCCTCTGCATTCGAAAATTTCACGTAAACACCATATTTCTTCATGATCCGCTGGATGTTACGGCCGCCAATTCCAATGATGCGTTTGTGGTAGGCCTCTGGCACATGGAATGAGATCTCGGCAGGCAGTTCCTCCTGAAGCATTGTGAGGCCTTGAAGAATAGATGCGTCGTTTCCGGTAACGTCAATAAGGAAATTCCATTCGCTGAATGTCTCAAACTTGATCTTGACGTTTGTCGTTTGCATGATCTTATTGATCTTGCCGTTTTTCTTTCCACTGATGAATTCCCGATGCTCGTTGGCAAGCTCAACTTGGAACCGCATCTCGTGTTGGAAAGCCTGGTTTACTCAAGGTAAGAAAGGAGTGGATTAGAATGATAGCTGCGGGGCTTACTTTGATGATATCCAGGTCCAGAATCATGTTAAAAGCGGCACGGACTTCGTGCTCCAAACCATACATCTCGAAACACATGCCTTTAAAAACAACCTCTGCTCCAGTCGACAGTGATATCTGCTTGAGAAGAGTGGTAACCTGCGACGTATTGAGGGTAGTAGGCGGTAAGAGCACATTGAATTGGATGGGTAATAGCCAAAACGAGGCAACATAATATTGGCATGCCTATAGGAAAAGAACTGGACGTGAGTTTGACAAGGCAAGACCAACACCACGTACAAGCTGCATGATCGAACGTATCGTCCTTTGGATATTGACTCGCTGGTCTCCGAAAACAGTGACTACACTGGTTAAGCTACCGATCGGTGGAAATTGGATGAAAGTAGCATTGTCGCTCATGATTGACTTGAGGTCCTCGGCACGGTCGAGAACCATCCAGTCCAGTTTACGAGGGACAATGACGGTTTCTTTGGAAATGATCGATTTGTGCTGCAATGTCTGTGAGTAGACGCGAGCGCCACGAGGAAATGGACAAACTTTGTTCATGGAAACCTGGAATAGCATGTCCCTCGCTCTTTGCACGCCAAAGAACTCACCCGTGATCCAGATGACATTGGGATTTTGTCTTACGGAAGAAGCAGAATTGCCAATGTCGGGGCCAATGAGGCCTTGAAGTGGGGAAGGAAAGTATATATTTGTTGCGGTCTCTTCTTGGATCGACTGGAGGACATGCCGTTTACGGCCTAAAATGATCGCATGGAGCTGTTGGTCGATCTCGCACATCTCTGCATGCAAACCACTCTATGGAGGGTTAAATGATTCCATCGCATCTGGCGGCGTGAGAGACACTCACTAGTTCATCCAGCATGACTAGCAGCCGCACTCTAGCCAGCTCCGTCGCATCTCCCTGACCCGTTATGACCAGCTCACAGATACGTTCAGTTTCCAGCCCAGACCATCCAGCGCTGCTGCTAATCCCATCCGGCGGTGTCCTGCTAGAGAATGAAAGAGGACTGTTGACGACTGCGATGTGGGCGAACGTGTGTGACGCAATTTCGTCTAGTTTTCGGCGTACGTCCGGCTTGAGGGTTGGTTTTGAAGATGGAGAGTCAAGGATATCTGAACGAGCGACCTTGATCGCAGTCCGGTGCTATAATAAGGATTATGATAAGAAAGGGGTATTGGGGGTAATTAAGTGCACGGACCTGGACTGGACTGTCTTTGAGCAACAAGCCACGGGCCATCAAGACCTGAGGGTAGGGCCCAGTGACGTGAAAGTTCCAACCTCTGTTATGATCTGCAAAGTATGAAACATGGCAGCCATGCAAATTCCTGGCAAGCACAGCAAGTTTTTCGACGGTGTCTGTATCGGCTGAATTTGCAGCCGGGTCGGATAAAGAGCTGCTGTTGGCGCCATGGTGAAGATGATGTGCAGTCGGGAAATTTTCAGAGTTCTGTTGGAGATTGCGTAGGTCTGCTGGGGGAAGAATGTCGAGAGAAGAAGAAGGGGAATGAATGTGTCGCGACCTGCGTGGGTGAGTGAAAGAAGTTGAGTAGAGATCCATTGGCGAGAAGGACGGGATAAAGAGAGATGATGGTGGTGGTGGGAGAGAGAGAAGAGATTGTCGTGAAAAACTTGGTTACGGGTAGAATGAGGAACTAGGCGGAATAGAGGGGACGTGCGCAAGCGGAATAAGATGGTTGAGGGGTATGAGTCGAATATAGGAGGGTATTGACGAAATCTGGTATGGAGCGAAACGCTTGCAAAACAGAAATTTAGCCTGGCTTCAAGGCAAAACACAACGAAGCGAATCCAATAATAAAACCAAAAGAACAGAAAAAATAGATCAACCTAGGACACAAAACGCTCAATAGCCGTGCAGAAAATCACTGCCTGTCCCAAAACTGAGCGGAAAGAATGATTCAAAAATGGTCATGAATCCGGAGGCGCTACGCGCATGCTGACTTTCAATTCTCTCCTTGGCCAGACTCAGTACAACAATAGCACAGTGCAAAGATTTTTATTTCAAGTACAACCCCATCGGTCGTCAGTGCACCAGGAAATATATAATGGCCATCTATGTAGTACTTGTAGTGGTTTGGCGCCGTGCAGTAAATTGTGAGAAGTCTTCAGAGATAACAGAGATCGAACTTGCGATGGATCCGTTAGCCTTTCCGCCACAAGCCTATCAGCAACATGCCACCAGCGGGTCGGCTTGCTTGGGGCCACTCCATAGCCATCTCCCTCATCACCCCCATACGCCATGACTCCCCTGAAAGATAATCCCAAGTAGCTGTTTGCGACAAGGATCGCCCCATCCAACCCAATTGCTGTGTGGTGCTCACCATTTTGTTCCACCTGAATCGCAGTTGACTCTCAGTGACTAGACTCAGCACTGCACTCGGCACCGGTGATGCAATCCCAATACACACGCAGCACAATGCATGGTGGACAACGGCAGGCAATATACCCTATTCTAACGCACATTTTTGGCGTGCCAACCTCTATCGCCTTGCTCTCCTGCGAAAATTGCGTATCACCTTGCCGCCAATGTTATCCCTGGATTCTTTGACACATTCAGGATCAGAGCATATCCAATTGCTATCACCTTCTGCAACACATAGCCTTCAGCATCACCCCGAGCGCGCTGATCATAGATGTAGTCCGCTCAACGTTTGATTTGGAACTTCTCTGATGGGCTTGGGAAATGAACCGGTAAACTGAGATTAACTTCTGAAAGATTGGCTCAGACTGGCTGATAGAAGAAGATTAGAATTAATGGCTTATGGATAAGTAAATGACTTACCGGATAATAATTAAGCTTACTGTTACTCGTTCAATCGGCGCAGTTGAATGGCCGTTGTTGGCAGCGCAACCAGTAGCTTGTAAAAGCAGAGTACTCGCGAGTGATTTCTCTGTAGGTGACTTGGACCATCGTGCATCTGTGACATAGCACAATGTCCGTGATTGAGAATATGCCAAAAAGCAAGCAAAGCACTGGCATATGCCACTGATCATGAGTTTTGTGAATTATTAAAACAACCTCCACCGCCCGCATGCATGTTTTTCGAATCTTTGAAAATCAGAGTTACTGAATCTTCTATCACCGATCGGCACTGCTCAAAATAATGGTACATCTGGTCAACATAAGCCTACAGTATACGCGGAATGAAAAACAGAACCAGTGTATCTGTGAGAGAACCCATACGTCTATTTGGATAGAAGGACACGGATCGAATTTCAGTTTGGGACGCATCTAATGGATAGAGATTAAGGTGTTCATAACAAGCCCTCCCTGGCTCAGGGGTGCAAGCGGAATGATAGTATTGTAGCTTCTTTCACCGAAGACCATGGATATAGGCTGACTATCGGCTAGGATTTCCGCAGCTACGAGTCGCTAAAAATCCGAGGGTCAAATGGCATGGTAGTTGAGGCGAACGACTAGAATTTCAAAAATCTCTATCGTTGGGGAATGAAAGGATAAAGTTGACGAGAACGAACCCGACAGCGATAAAACGCGTGAATAAAAATTGTGACCACTGAGTACGAGTAGTAGTACTGAGTCTGGCCGTGCTTTAACTTTTACATCAGATCACGTGTTAACAAATTTTGATACCCAAGCGGGCCGCCATTGCCCATCATCTTTTGATTTTATTTGTTAGATCACCACAACTTTGTCAAGCCTCAATTGACAACGATGTTCTGAAAATAAAACGCAAAATGTCTATTTCAACGTACTCGGAATCATCCCAAAGCTTTGTCCGGGCCCTTAAAGCGTCAACCGACCCTCCACAAACCAATGGAGCTACTAAAATCGAGATTGCTCGTGCAGCTTGGGATAACACCTCTTTCTATGTACCCAACAAAGGAGAACTCATAACGGATTGGATTTTGACTCGTTTTCTCAAAGATAAAGCCAAAGACGCGTGAGCATTGTTTGCAATCTTTGGCCCTCATTCGTCACAGTATTTCTCGTAGGTCAGCAAATCCCTTGCTGGACGTGCGGTATTGGACGTTGTTAAAAGATGTAATCTGTCAAAGTGGATCCTTGCAAGTTACTCAATCGACGAAAGCGTGGTTGTCGCCTCTGCTCAACCGTGCACCACTTGCACCTATTGTCTTTGTCCTCTTCAATCACCTCGGAACCCTCGAAATAAGTCAAACGGAATCACTTTGCCTAGTAATCCGACCATGTCTCTCGGTATTGTGGCTCATGGGGGTACAAAAAATTACGGTTGATGTGCTGCAAGATTGCTTCGGTGCTGCGCTCGAGGCATGTGGAAGATACAAACACAGTGATGAACATTTCACAAGTATATGCACCATGGTATCTACATCCTATCGTACCTCTCTCAGCAATGCGGCAAATAAGAAAAAGGTTGGATTATCATAACGGCTCACGCAGGCAATGACTGACACACGTCCAAAAAGCTCTATGCATCTTTCATCCAATCGCATCTCGCAAACTGGATACAATGCATATCCACATTAGCTTTAGGCACTGAAATCGGCCAGCGAGCTACTTTACTGGAAGATATTTATTCCGCAGGAAACGACACCCTCTTTAATCTGGATGCTCTCCGACAGGCCAAAGATAACGTTTCTGACGACGCGCTCTTCAATATTCTTCGCACCAATATCCACTCTTCAGAGACCGCAGTCCTTGCTGCACTCCCGCGCCTCTTTTCATCATTCGTGCAATCCACCCGGAAACACCGCAGTGCTTTATTTAGCCAAGCATCCACTCAACAGCCAGGCCGTTCTGTCGAAGATGTCAAAGCTGCAGGAATTGGGTTTTTCACATCGTGTGATTCCCTCCTGGATCTCGCGAATGGCAGCGAACTATCTTGGAAGACGCGAACTATCCTTCTTAGCATTGTGGACGATGAGCGTCTGTTTGGACATATGCAACAAAACTCCCAGCACATATTGATTCGAAGCCGAGAACTTGCGATTGACGCACTCGAAACCGCGTGGAAATGTGGGTGATATGATATACATTTCCAATTTTTTCTGTTGACTCGTCTCTGCAGCTGAACAAGCAGTGATCTCGAATTCTGCCATAGACGTCCTTTCGGCTCTTGTGCGTATAGATTATGACTTTTTAGAACCTGCATTATCGCGCGTCTTGCCAAGGATTATGATAGTATGTCTTACAGTCACTCCTTTTGATTTTGACCTCACTATTTTCGGAGGCCGCGAAGTCCGATACGGCTATTTCCACTTTCCTCGAGCTTATTCTCGATTATCACGTCAAAACTCGCACTGTCGATAATTACATCTCGAATCTCTTGACCGCGATATCTGATCCGCATACATTATCACTTTCTGGTGGTCCTCGAAATGCATATCAGGCAGCTTCTTCAGGTGCTGTATTCAACGTGACCAACCTTGATCACCTATCAAGATATATCCGTGGTTTTCTGACCCCAAGTCAGAGCCTTGAGCTCACTGTCCACATAATACAAAGGTTGAAGGAAGTCACGGGGCAATTCACCGAAATCGAGCTACAGGCAGCTGCCAACGCTGGTGAAAGTCCGAGAAAGAAACGACGAAAAAGTGCTCCTCAAGCTACTGATCAAAACTACGACTTTGACGGTGCCAGCGTGGTATATTCACTCACGAGCCGGATATCAGGTCTCGTCCTTGCTGCCCTTCCATTCCATGCCGTTCCTCCAAGCACCCACGAAGAGCTCATTAAACTACTGGTATCGGCATACCAGTCGCTGCATGAAACCACCACCTCCATCCTTCAGTCAATTTGTTCGGAGGACCGTAATGAGTCATGGGCGCCACATGTTGTTGCTGCAGCTAGCCTCCGTTTACAATATCAAATATGGGCGATGAAACGGATAGATCACAATTTCCACCATGAAAATGGGGATTTGCACTCCAGAATGATCGAGGTCACAAAACGTGACGAGACGTTGCCTGAGCTCGTGCTGGAAATCGTAAGTCGTTGCTCCTTGTCTAGTCTTCCTATTAATATATCGCGAATAGTTCCGTAATCTCTTCAGTCATCTTAACAATCGAGAGCAAGCACATGACGAAGTTGTTCTTGATGGGGCTCTCTTATACCTGGAACGTCACTTTACGTCGCAAAATATAAGATGGTCGGGTCTATCGTGTCATTTATCGAAAGATGATCAAGGGAGGCACAACGCCGCGCTGGCCTTGCTTCATTGTTTGGTGGATAGATGGCTCCCCCTCGTTGAGTGAGTTTCGACATGGTACATCTGCACGATATGGAACTTAACTAAACCCTGCAAGCACACAAGAATCGAAGAGATCGCTGGATCGTCTGGTTAAATTGATCTTAAACATTTCTGCTGTGCAGGATGTTCCACCACACTTGGAAAGTGGGTTGACTCCCAGTGGCATCGTCTCTCAACTGATGCATTCGGCTCATTTCTGGGAGCTTCCGAGCATTAGAAGTGAGCCTTTATCGTCCTTTCATGCTTTATTCATCTATTAACCATGTCATTTAGATTCATTCTTGTCTGCCATCAGCAGTAAAACCGCGATTTTAGATGAGATAGATCTGTCTAAAGCCCGTTCCGCAAAGAGTTTAAAGAAGCTCAAGGTTGATGGAGAAGAAATCAAAAATGCATGCTTTACCTATGCTTCGCTTCTTTTTGTTCCGGAAGAATACTACACTCGCGCAGCTCGTTCGGATCTCGTTCGGAGGGCGTTAACAGCCGATGCTGTAGTGTGTTTGTTGCTGAAGGATCAAGTCCAGGTTACTCAGACACTGCGATTGCTGACGGTAGTGAGGGTGTTCATGCGTCGTATGACTGAATACCTCAATATTTCTGAGCACTCTGTCAGTCAATCCGCAATTATACTGAAGATGTTGACTTATTGAACTCATCATAGATATCCCGCAATCTTTTGATGCATCTGATCAACCCACCTTCCAACATCACCTCCCCTTCCCCCGTGCTCGAAGAGGTAACCATCGATTTGGTTGTAACCCATCTTTTGTAAGGTCTCACTAGATGCCTTTATAAGAGTGTCATTGATCAAGAATTGTCAGCATCCAGCTTCGATCATCAGATCAATCAGCCGTGGAGGCTGCCACCACTATCTTGTCACAGTTTTCGTCTGTTAAACCATTCGGTCAATTGGATGACCAGGCACAGTGGTCGCATCGGATCGTACAATCAAGCATCCTATATCTAATACCCCGACTATCTGATCTCTCACCATCCGAGTTAGCATTCCTTTCTTACACTCGCATTAATACCCAAACTTAAGCATCACTCTCTCCAGCGTTCCGAGACAAAGCCTTGACTCGTTGAATCATTTACACGGTGTCATTCGAGCTATGTTAGCTCCGCAGACGTCCATCTATGTCGAGAAGGCAGCATCAGAGGAAGTAGCACTTCCATCTAACAATAAAATTACAGCATGGTCTCGCTTGCTATCCTTTGGGCACTGGCTTGGTCTTGCAGGTAATGCTACAATCTTTCGGGATGATCAGTTACTTATAGGACTCCCATTAGAATCGGATAATTCGAATCTAGGCCAGAATATTGCAGGCGCTTTAGTCCAGATGTCACAGTTATCGAAAAATTCATACAGCTTCCAACCATTATCTGATGATATCTGTTTGGGCACCTTGAATCTCTTATTCGAGGAACTCCAATGTTTGTCCGAAATCAACCATTCCCGGCAACTCGATATCATATCAGCCATCTATGCGCGATTTTCTGGAGAAAAGAATTCTTCTGGTAAAGCTCTTCCATATCTATCTAAATCCAACTTACATCTTATTTATAGTTCAAATTGATTTCAATAAATGCGTGGAGCGAGCGTGCAAAACACTCACTCTCCAAGACTTTTCGCATCTCCTCGACGTATCATACGACGGAATTGCGAGCAGTGGTCTTATCGCAACAGAACGAGCTCGTTTGGTATCCTTTTCATCCGTCTTACTACATAATGCTCCACAAGGCAAGTTTCATATGAGACGTGCATTTGCCTATCACTAAACCGCTTGTCGCCAGGGTCATTGAAGGTCATACAAGATTTCTTCACTCGATGTCTCAATTTTTTCGCAAGTTACTCGAGGATAGATGACGAGAGCCATCTACGCAGTTGTACACTCGAGTTTATCGCACAGCACTGCTCAGATCGAGTAAGTCGAACATCTATTGTTAAGCTACGACTGTTAGTGAAGATTCATTGCAGCCTTCTATGATACGTTCCTCAGATACGGGTAACATTTGGTGTCTTTTGTCGAAAACCCTTTCAGGGAGTTCTGTTCATGATGCGACCACTTCTTTTTCCACCTTTCATTACATCACCGCTACTATCAGTGCACTCATTCGCCTTCGCCGTGACCTTGTCGTGAACACCCTTCCACACCTGGGTGTGGTTCTTCGTCGACTGATAGCGATTATGCGCAGTCCACGTCCTCTGCTTGGCGCAAAACAGAGCAAAATGGTCTCCGATACGCTCCCAGCCTGGATCAATTCCTCGTATCCTCTTTTAGCAGACGAAGGACGCGCCCTTGGGCGTCTCTTGACCAGTCTCACCAACAAAACTATCCCTCGTACGCATACTTTTTCAGCCACATCGACAGACACACAAAAAGCGGAATCTCTCGCAAACCCATTTGCCAAACATGCAGCTTATGTTCTCACTGCCTACGTCGACGCGATAAACGAACCTCTCTGTGTCCTCAGCGCTGATGTACGCCGAGAACTGGAGCCAGGATTGTTTTCATTGTGTGAAATGGTGAGCGAGCACAGCCGTGACGCTGTGATGGTGTCAGCACTTGATAGTGGAGGAAAGATCGTTTTGAAAGCATTATGGAAGGAGTTCGAGAAACAACGATACGTCGGAAAAGGCTAAGATAGATTGGTACATTATCGAGTATATTTGGGGGAATCCTCTATCTACCTCCAGGCATCTATTTCACAAATTGATGTACTAGACTATCTACTCAAGTGGATGGCCTCACAGCTTTGACATATACATCTCTGAATGCGCTCTTCTTCTGAGGTCGCATATCTGCGATTGTCCATCCAGCTGCCGCCTTCTCTTCTTTTAATGTCCTGATGAGCTCCAGGAAATCTTCTACCGCTTGGGGCGATGACTGGATATGCAAGACCAGTCTCGAGCCGTTGATCTTGATCGGGTTCGGCAGCTGCGAGGCCCTTTCTACGATCTCCCAATACTCTACACCAATCGGAGCAGGATCATAGAAAAGCTGATGACGATAAAGTTCAAGTTGTCAGTGCTGATATATCGTTTTTGAGGTTCGTTCTCACCATGCAAGTTTCTGCAGGACTCAGAATACCAACTCCGAGCTCTTCAAGCCCCTGCTGCATACGCTTGGCGAGAGAGTGTACGCGAGGAAGGAGCGGGAAGTTGTGTGTGAGCGCATAAGCCGCCGCACCTGAAAGGAAGCCCGTTTGGCGCATTCCTCCCCCAAACATCTTACGGAACCATCGAGCTTTGGTAATAAACTTCTTGGATCCGACCAAGCATGTTCCTATAGGGGCACCTAAGAAACGATTAGAACACCAGTCAATTAATTCAATGGACAAAAAAGATGCACCAAGTCCTTTGCTAAGGCATAAACTGACTGAATCGAATGGATTGCAGAGCGTCTTCATAGAAAGTCCCGTTTCTGCGGCTACGTGCCAGATCCGCGCACCGTCGAGATGCATTATAATATCATGATCGTGTGCATACTTCGAGATAATCTCTATTTCATCTTGCGGGATGATTGTGCCGTTGAGCGTGTTTTCGAGAGCAATGATGCGAGTTGGAGCGCTGGAAACAAGCTAGTATGAGATGCAAGAGAATGGAAATGGGTATTGCTACATACACATGAACGTCAGTCCCAGATACAATACGAGGCTCGATATCTTCTAGTGTCAAATGATGGTCTAAATCATAGGATCAGGTTTGTATTCTTGAAATGGACCTGAAGAGGATGCTGACGGACATACCATTCTCAGGAATGATTGGTATACTATTAGCCCCTGAGTGAAACGCAGCTCCTCCGCCCTCCATGCTGTTGGTAAGAAACCCTGCACCATCAGAGTCTGATGAAAGCAGTTATGTCAATGGTGTTGACTGACCGATAAATGTGAGAGCGTGCATCGCATACCACCGAGTAAGGTGGTTGTTCCAGATGCGTCCGGAGGGCAATCTGGTTGGACATCGTCCCGCTGGGGAGGAATAATCCTGCCTCTTTCCCCGTCAATTGAGCAATATGAGCCTCAAGGGCAACGGTAGAAGGCTCAAAGTAGACATCGTCTCCGAGGGAGGCACGCATTGCATATGCATTCATTTCTGGAGTCGGCACTACATTCAAGGAAGTCGAATCTCAAAGACTATCTTATTCGCTGAGCAAACGCACCTGTGATAGTGTCCGCTGCATGGTCGTATGAGCATGTTGGTCAAACGGCCCTCATATCCACGAAAACTCACACATAAAAGCACGAGATATCTCCTCGACTTGAGAAGCATTTTCAGCGTCTTGAGTCTTGCTGAGGATGTCAACTTTGACTTCCTCTGCGAGCTGTGCAAGTCTGATGTCAAGAGCGGAAGGCATGGCGAGATATCTTGTGCATACCAGAGATAGCCATGGTATTTAGTGGGTTAATTTTACATCGCTCACTTGACCTTCGGAACTCCGAAGCCACGGAAAGAGGCTTCGATCAATGCGATAAGCAAAGATATGGCATTATATAGAAGGAACGACTGTCTTCCTTCTATTTGGTCTGCCTACGGGAGACTAAAGATATGGTACGACAACACCCAAAGCACCACAAGGGTACCAAAGCAGATATTTAGTAAAATGATTTCACCGAAATACCACCTAGAGCACTAGGCAGATTCTGACGGCTTCGACGCCCTCACATATACATTTTTGAGCCCGTCTATCTTCTCTACTGCGCCACTAGCGGGTGTCCAACCTGCCTGTATCTTTTCTTCTTTCAGTATCTTTATGATCATCAACAAGTCCTCTACAGCCTCAGAAGAGGTTTGCATGTGGACTACAAGTCGTGATCCAGCAATGGTAATGGGCTTTGGGTGCGCTGCCGCGCGCTCTACGATCTCCCAGTAATCCACACCAATAGTGGATGGGTCAAAGAAGACCTGCAAGGTAGTGAGTTGTATATACCAACAAGATGTATCAGGCAACACAAAGAAAACTGACCATGCACGTCTCGGCTGGACTCAAGATGCCCACGCCTAAAGTTTCAAGCCCGCTTTGCAATCGTTGTGCCAGAGCATGAACCTTTGGAAGGAGGGGAAAGTTGTGAGTGAGAGCGTATGCTACTGATCCAGCAAGTATTCCAGTCTGACGCATCCCGGCACCAAAAACCTTTCGGAACCAACGTGCTTTGGCGATGAATGCCTTTGTACCAACAATACACGTTCCAATTGGTGCACCTGCGAGCGCACCGTGTGATTAGCGTTAAGTGAGGATGAGAGATAGAGGTGAGATATGCACCCAAGCCCTTGCTAAAACACAAGCTGACGGAATCGAAAGGTGCGCATAGCGCTTTGATAGGGGTACGAGTCTCCACTGCCGCATGCCACAGGCGAGCTCCATCGAGGTGCATCAATATTCCGTTGGCATGTGCATAATCGGAGATCTCTAATATGTTGCTCTGGGGAAGGATAGTGCCGTTAAGTGTATTTTCGAGGCAGATAAGACGAGTTGGAGCACTAAAATAATCATAAGGCAGCGGTCATACAAAATGGGGCATATCATACCTATGTATATCAGAACCTGAAATTATCCTGGGCTTGATATCTTTAAGCGTCAGATGGTGTCCTGCGCAGTGTCATGCATTAGATGGGCTTATGAAACACCAGAGGTGCGAACGGACCGTTAGAGGGAGAAATTGTTATGTTATGTGCCCCAGAGAAGAATGCAGCACCACCCGCCTCGTATCTGCTCAAGAATCTGCATCAGTGACCAATAGACGTTGAAATGTTGCTTACACATTAGTATGGCCGCGCACATCACAAATAACAGAGTATGGGGGCTGCTGCAAGTGCGTGCGGATCGAGATCTGGTTACCCATAGTCCCGCTTGTAACAAATAGCGCGGCTTCTTTGCCTGCCAGTTGAGCGATATGAGCCTCCAAAGCAATGGTAGAGGCGTCATGATACACGTCGTCACCAAGAGATGCTTGAGCAGCGTATTGATACATCTCTTTGGTAGGGACTTGAGTCGTAACAAATCAGATGATTGCTATAGACTATAGACTGCTAGCATTCTATACCTGTAATGGTATCGGCTGTAAGATTCGCCAAGGTCAGTGTCGATTCTATTACAAAGTGATAAGCACTCACAGATAAAGCTCCTTGAAACCTCTTCGATTTGCTTAGCATTGTCCGCTGCCTGTGTAGGGGTGATGATGTCAACTTGCACTTGCTTCACAATCTCCTCAAGTTTAGGATCCATATTAGACGGAAGTGAAGCTGAGAAGATAAGTCGTCTGTTCCTGTGATTGTGTGCGGTATATAAGCTTGTTATGACTCGATAATGATCACCGTGTGCAGCTTGGTACTGAATGTCAGCCGATGACACGAGTCTACTGAGCAGCCTCGCGCTCGCACGGCAAAGCATGTGGGTGATTTGTCTACGATCTGAATCCCAGGAAAAGACTCCCGGAAAAGCGGGTTGCGCTATTGATCCATTATCCCATGTTATTAATGGGGAGACAATGTAGAGTATCAGAGCGAAGCCGGGAAAAGGCGATAAGACCTTATCTGTCAAAATATTACTTATCGGTGCAAACAAATAAATTTCCAAGTATAGCTTGCTGTGCTGAAGCTCTGAATTTGATCAACGTTGTTTGAACGTTGTTGTGCTCGAGCTTGACGGCTGCGTACGCTTTTCCTCCTGTTCTTTTTCCCCCTTGGTGCTATCCGATCTATTTGTTAAGAGTCATGGGCAACGTGAGGGTCTATCAAAGTCTCAGATATTCGGCCTAATCGTAGATATCAGGGAGCCAAAGCCGCTCAGAAACGGGAACGCAACGCTGCAAAGGGTGAAAATAAAGGCCCTACAAGCCGCACAAAAGTTAATGAAGCGGCAAAAAATATCGTTTGCCAGACTTGTCGACAGACGTTTGTGAGGCTTTTTCTCGACTCCTAATGTTCAAGATACTGATCTTGTGGTCTAAAGTTGCTCACCACACGGGCTCCAGCGTAAGTTGTTCATACCTTAGATATGCTGTTTGCCTCAGCTGCAAAATGGTCAAGAGCGCTGTGCTGATTAAATACATGCATGCAATTGCAGATTAGAGGAACATGCTCAGAACAAGCACTCGAAGACACTAGCTGAGTGCTTCCCTGGACAAGGCTAGCAGTACTTATAGATGATCTTGTATGCGTGGGCTGTCTAGATGGGTCTTTTGGTACCAGATGTGTATATGAGGAGGGTTTATTTCATTTCCCGTTCTACAAGAGAATGCCTGCAAGATCAATGCAAAATTCAACTCAAGACCTTTGTGAAAACATACCTGACATCCACTCAACGGGGGCCGAAATATCTCACAGCGAGAAGCTGGATGAGCCGGTTGCTTGCGCGTTAGCTCCTGCGGCTTGCATTTTCTCCCCAACTTTTTTATTGACGTCGAAGAATTTTGCCACACATCGGTCGATGCAGACACTTTCTCCCTTATTCAAGTCGCCTTCAGCGTAGCGGTTACTGATGCATTTACCATGACACGACCTGTGCAAGGCTGGCTTAACAATAACAAAGCACCATTCATTATGAGTGGGACTCACGAAACGATACGGTTGAACACGTCCGAGACCATTTCTATCCTAAAGATGCCTTAGGCGTGAGTGAGAGGTCAAGATGCGAATTTTGCAATGCCATACTCGTTCATGGCCATTTCCAAGCGTTCATGGTTGATACCACCATTGGAAGTAGAAGCGCCGCGGCCGAGGAACGACATTTGAATAGTTATGAAAGGAGGGAAAGCAAAAACTGCTTAAATTATAGTGAAGTGAAGAAGATGTCGCGGTACGAAAAGGTGAGGATTAAGCGCGTCAAATTGTGAAGGTGATGATGGTTCGATCAAAAAAGGCAATCCCGAAAAAAGTCTCCAAATGCACAACCTGAAATCAGTCAAGCATATGCTTGTCATCTATCACACATAACACCTCTAATCACAACCCAGGTTTTACCTGCAGTGCCAGGGAAATGGCGGAGAGACCTCCAATCGCAGTGCACCGTTGCAGATTCGTGGATTATACACCTTCACCCATCACTGCCCTCGCATTTCCTCCTCTGCCATTACCCCCATTGAAAGGAAAGAAATCAAGTCAGGAAAATCACAGACAGAAGAATGAAAAATTTGGTACACTTGCTGTTGGGCGTGCTAACGGGAATATAGAATTATGTGAATGGACGGGAGAGGATGACCAAGTATCATCGCAAGCATGGCAAGTGCAGAAGGTATGGTTTCATCTTAAGGCAGTTTCATCTAAATGTTGATGGACAATGCAGACTCTATCTGGACCTTCTCCGTCCAAAGTTGATTCAATATCATTTTCTTTGCGATATCCAGATATCCTTTCACCAGAGAGTATACCGACTTGCTCTGATCTCCGCCTGTTCAGTTCAGGCGGTGGTAGTGAACTAGTAGAATGGGATATATCTCAAGGATGTGTTCGCGTGCGTATACACTACAAATGATCTCCTTTGATTCCACTGAAGTATCAGATACAATCACATAGCGTACCATTAGCTCCCAGGCCGGCGCCATCTGGAGTATGGCTGCCAATCCAGCTTCTACACTTCTTGCCCTCGGATGTGAAGACGGTTCCGTTCGTTTACTTTCACTTGTCGCCGATACCCTTAACCATCACCGGCGATTCGATCGCGTCAAAAGTCGGCTTCTCAGTATAGCGTGGGGTCCACCCATACCTCGGCAACCAAAAACGTCGAACGGAGGGGATTCCAAAATGCTGCGAGAGGGAGATGACAGTGATGAAAGCAGCGATGAAGATGATGAAGATGATTGGGGCGACTCGTGGCTTGTTACCGGGGGCTCTGATAGCAGCTTGCGGAAATGGGACGTCGCTACTGGAAGAGTGGTAGATAGAATGGGGACGGACAAAGTAAGGGGTGAGCGGACGCTCGTGTGGGCTGTTGGAGTCCTCGCGTGAGCATGCATTGTTTCCTCGATTCTTTTTTACTGCGTGCTTACTATTGTGATTTAGCGATGGGACCATAATATCTGGCGATTCCCTAGGAACCGTCAAGTTCTGGGATTCGTCAACGTGCACTCAGATCCAAAGTTTCTCGGCTCATGGTGCCGATGTGCTTTCCTTGATCGTTGGCCCCGTAAGTTACTTCAAATATAATTTGACTTCAACATACTCATAGCCCATCACTCGGTAGCAAGGTACAACGGTATATACTTCGGGCGTTGACCAAAAAGTGATACAATTCACCTTCGTTCCTCCAACGCCACCTAGCTCAACATCGCCAATAAGCACGACCCCAGCACGCTGGGTACAAACTAATGCCCGGCGCCTTCATTCTCACGACGTCCGTTCTCTTGCCATATGGCCCCCATATAGTCCTGTGCCGTCCGCACATAAGCGCAAGCCAAAAGCAAACGCCCCTTTCATCGCGCCGATCCTCGCATCTGGTGGACTGGACATGTCCGTTGTGCTAACGCCCGCACTACCCGCGAGCACAACTTCATCCACTGTTGCCCCAAACATCGTCAACCCGTTGGGCCCAAGTGGCGTGTGTACATTTGAAGACTCGTACCACAAGCGCATCACCTATAAGTCAGCGACGTGTGTTGCTCGTCGGGCACGACTTGTTGCTTCCATGCATGAGACGGGTATAAACATATGGCGAGTGCTGGACATTCTCACTGCTGATACAATTATGGATGGCATGGATATTGGGAGCGATCCCGAGAACCGGGTTGGCTGGGAGAATGTTTTGGATATGGAGTTGAGTGTCCGGAGCAATCTTGTTGCCTGCGCCCTATCCGACGACGGCAAATGGGTCGTGGCCTCGGATTTGTACGAGACAAAACTTTTTGAGTTGATAACCACTGTATGTTTTCGATTTCTATTCTTCATTTAGCATGTCTAACTCCCTGGACATCTAGCCGGACGGGGATATAAAGCCGAGAAGAATACGGACTTTAACATCTGTGCTGCAGTCACAACTTCCATCGGAGAGCTCTAAGGAATCGATATCGACTGGTGGGCGGGCCTTTGCCTTCACACCCGACTCCTCAAAACTAGTCATGGCATCGGCGATGTCCGCGTACATATTCATGATCGATCTCAGTGCAGACGAGCCGGCAGTTTTACGTCGTTTCGACCACCACAGAAAGAAAGGTCTAACGGCAGGAGGGAGAGTTATACGTGGAGCATCCAAGGACGACGCAGCTTCTGATGGAGAAGATGGGCTTGATGAGATCCAGTTATCAGCGAGTGTAACAAAGGTGGCAGTGAGTCCCGACGGCCAATGGCTTGCGACGTCAGATGATGCATGTCGGACATTTGTTTTCAATCTTGACTCCATTCAGGTATGCCCTGCCTTCTACTTATGAGCTTTGTGTTTACAGACATGTTTCAGTTTCATACAACTCTTCCTTCGCTCCCTCTCCCAGCAAACGTCCTTGCATTTATGCCAGAGAGCCCACAAATACTCCTCACAACACTCCCAAACAACTCCCTCCATGTCTTCGATGTTGAGCAAAGCGAAGTTCCGGCCTGGGGAAAGAGAGTATCTGCAACACTTCCCGCTCATTTTACCACCACATCTGACCCCATTCTCGGCGTTGCATTTGAACCACCCAGTGCAGGAGGAGCCCAAAATGTGCATACTTCGTCAAACGAGGCAATCTTTTGGGGATCTACATGGCTCTGCAGACTTAAACTGGGTGCGGCTTACAACAAGTCGGCCGCCAAAAGGCCCTGGAAATCGGGCGGATTACCTCCACCTGATCCACAATTGCCTTCTGAAAAGAATGTGCGGATATTTACGAACTTCCGCCCTATACTTGCCCTGGATTTCTTTGGTCCTGCAGAGTTGGTGGTAGTGGAGCGGCCCCTCGTGGATGTGCTGTCGAAACTCCCGCCAGCATTCTTTAAAACGAAATACGGTTCGACCTGATCATTCCTTCACTACTTATGTATCGCACAAGTTTAGAGAATGAGATGCGCTTGCTTTATATTTTGGAAGCACAAAACAAAAACGGGTAACTACATATCTCCCAGGTGAAAGGAAGGAAAATGAAAAGCTGATAACACATACACAAACTTGACACAGACTAAGGGCTACGGGCGAAGATTAGAAATTATAAGGGTATACCAGTAACAAGAGCGACTCTGATTGGCGCTCGTCTATTGAATTGTCCGACGCAATGCTTCTTCGTGATCTTGCTTCTGATCTTCGCTGTAAGATAGTAGCTATTAGTAATGAATTCGTGGAGAGGGTAAAACTGAAAACTGTACGTGGAATTTAAAAGTGACAGATAAAGAGTCCAAAATGCACCACATGCAGATTGAAAAGGAATTCTATAGGGTAAAGGCATATACCGAAAGTTGACGAACTTGGTTTGTATGATTAGTGAAGGTTGGAAAAATTGGCGACGTAGTTTACCTGTGCCAATGGCCATGCTCGCCAATTGGCAAGGAGCGCTGGTGCATAGATATCAGCGTACTTTTGGCGGATTTGTCGAAGGTTTCTGCCCTCCATTATACCCATTGATCCAACAAAAAAGACAAGCTTGAGGAGTGTCAATCAAGCGTTGTCCGAATTTGAAAGACATATGACAGTGGACATACACCTAATGGAGCCCTGAAGGAGGTCATGAGTAATTAATCTACATCACCTTGTGAAATTATATGCTCACATGAGTAGTTGATCAGCTGCAACGCGCTTTGATAGCGCCCCGAAGCTTACTTTCCCCTGGCCTCTCCGCACTCGAAGAGGAAATCGACGTTCTAGGAAGAGATTCCAACGACCAAGGAGGGGGCCTCGGGAAAAAGGATTCAAGGTTTACTCGGATCCACGAGGACTCACCACTTACTTAGACCAAAACCAAAACAAAAGAATCGCAGAGTCCGTGCAGCGTCCCACCCAGGACGACGTTCATGCTCCTTCGTGACCTTGGGGCGCCAAGATATCAGTCGAAAGCGCGATTGATCAGAATTTGATGGGTTCTCACTATATTCTGTGAAATCTGTGCAATAACATCGCCCAAGGCATTAAGAGTACCGCCTGTGAGGGCCAGGGTACGATTTGGGTGAGTGTCAAAGAAATGCTGATAAGCACGAGCGATAGTGAGACTGGCCATGCGAAAAAATCAAAAGGTCCAAAAAGATTGTTGTAAATCCAAGGACGTCAACTCAGATTATAAAGGAGGATTTACAACAAGGTTCCACAGTGATATTTGGTCATTCATGAAGGTGAGTTTCCAAGGGGCTCCAAGGTGTCACTTTCACTCCAATTCAAACAGCTTGGTCGTTTCGGCAATTACCGACCTGTTCCTTCAACAAGGCCGCCGCGGCAACGGTGATCTGCGTTCCTATGAATGTCATGACTGTAATCTCTAGAAGCGTTCCACATTCTTCATTCAATGAATTAAGGCAGATCAAGGCATATAGAGTTTGGGGACCGGATTTATCCTCAAAACAAATGTCGGGCATCAACAATTGCATGCAGAGGTGCGCTCTCAGGCTGCTGTGGCCCGGGGTTGGTGGTCACTTAAGCTTCAAGGACAATTCGAACAACCTCAACTTCATTACAGTATCCAATTGAATTTTTGCTAGCCAGTGTACATCATACGCATCTGTACGTTAATTTAATCCCTGGCGAGGGCAATTACTGATTCGACGATATTCATAGCTTGCAAAACTTCATGTACAGTGCGCTGACATCTCGCCTATTACTTAGTTTCTGCTAGATCTTGCAGCATCAACGCATTACAGGATCTAAAGATGCATCCCGCAACCATCCCTTGGCGTCGGAATGCTCCCAATAAGATTTGCGAAGGCCCAGGGGCAATTCAGATGAGTCGCATGCGGGGGGTTGGAAGATAAATAAAGAATAGGCACAAGAGAGATCCAGACTCAGAGCCTGCTTAAACCTTTTGCGCGATAGGAATCGTGTCAGTAAGTAATTGGTGAGTCGAGCATACTACACTGTGTATTAGCCAGTCTTATTTTTATATGTATACGACTTCGACTATCCACGTTCATATATGACGCTCCGAAATCCAAGAAAGTGATTGGAATAAGGTAGTACTTCGAAATATCTGTGCGAGGTACTCCACAGCTCACGCCAATGAACAGGAGATCCTTGGAGGACAGAAGTTATGGATTTCGTGGGACTATCATCCTACGGCTGACAATTTTACATTCACGCAACATCACGACGCAAAACAAGTGCGACTGAGGTCCATACATAGCAGCAAACAAATCCCCGAGAAATCTGATTCTATTCTCATCCCCTTGTTATCATTACACACCCCTTTCCGATCAAGTCGCAGCGAGTCACAACATCACTCTGGAAATCGCGTTGTTGAGAAAACTGACCATACTCGTCTGTCGCCTGCTTTACTGAAACAACTCGTCACTGTTGATCCACAATCGCTAAATTTTCAATCATGTCCAACGCGGTAGTCACAGCCTTGCGCCTTCAGATGGTCAAGGTCTGAACTTTGCTCCTGTATATCTCAAGGGCTGGCTTGCTAATGTGACAAATGTTACATGGATTACGACAGTATTTCAAAAGTAAGTGCATAATACCATTTGATATCGCTCCAATCACCAAAAATGTTGACAAGATCTGTACAGTGTCGGGGATGGCGGTGCTGGTAAGTAGAATTGACCATGAAGAATACTCTTTTGAACAAAGTCCTTCACACTAGGCCTATGACTACTGTATCAACTTCGATATGGAGGTGCTGGATGTTGCCAAGCGTTCTCCAAGAGGAAACTAAGCAATTTTTTGTCTAAAGGTTCGTTTAACCTGGAACAGACCGTGGAGGTTCGTGCGTGTGCTATTCGTACTCGCCCGTTATCTTCCCTTTCTTGAAGTCCCAATCGACCTCTACTGTAAACTCAAGTTTTGCTCTGATTCGATTACTCGTCTCACTGACCCATAGACTCACTGGCGCCCAAATCCACTGCTACAGTAGATTTATCCACATACATACTGACATCGCGGTGGGGTAGGCTAACCTATGCATTTTAGTGTCTCCCTCTATATCAAGTAGCAGCATGTAGGCTATCATGATTCATATTTCCACAAAGATCAGAGGTTCTGATGGATTTAAATATTTTATAGGGTTGAACATAATTGGCACACTGGCTGCTGAATGCTTCTTGCTCATTCGCACATGGTTGCTCTGGGGAAGAAATCGGAATGTATTAATAGGGCTGATTGCTCTTGCGGTGGTGAATCTTCGCATTGTATTGGTTCAATCTTTTTCAATTCTAATAATTTATGCTAATAGGCTTGCATCGCCGGAACTGGAGTAGTAGGTGACATCGCATTGAAGTCAATGAGATGTGAGTGGAACTGACACGTCTCGTGAAGTTGTGTTGAGAATCATTCAATTCATCTTAGACAACCCCCCTCCGCTATCAACCTCGGGATGTTATCAAACATATACTCAGGCTGTTCATGTATCTGTATGGAACTACGCTCTTTTAGCGCTCTTTGAGCTAGGTGAGCGCTCAAAATTTCAAGCACATCCTGCTGGCATTAATATGTATCTAACGATGTTTCCTTATTTCTGGGTCAATAATGCCTGAAGTTGTCTTACTACTGACCATTTACCAGACACTCCATCACATACGCCAAACTCGCTCTTTTGTGATTGTGCGAAATGGTATATTCTATGTATTATGCATTCTCGGTGAGATCCAGTTCATCCCGAGTTGATGCACTCATTCAAAACCAAATTAGCGATGGCCGTGATCAATATCATCGTGTTCACATCACTTCCTGTATGCCCACCGCGTGCTATTCGATATTTACCCTCACTCACTACTGGTGTATGCCAACCCATATCTGCTCTCCCATAGGCAGAGTATGCGCAACTTATTGATACGTGAGTGATTTTCGCAAGTGCGCAATAAATATTAACTGTAACATTTTGGATAGCCTGCAAGCAGTCATTATCAGCGTCCTGGCTTCTCGCCTACTATTTAATCTGCGCCTTATCATGCAAGACCGTAACATCGTGATATCGAGGATATCAGTGGGGTGGCCTCTATCCGGCGTTGAAGCCTTTCCCTCGCCGATAGTTTTTATGGAAAGGTCAGAAGGTGCAATTGGTTTTGACAACTCAGATCTAGAAGCAGAATGCGGGATCCGATTGAACGAGAGGGCTGCCCATTGAGTCCTTGGATCATTGGCGAGGAGAGTTCGGACACACAAGATTTGGGCCGATCTTGAGTCTATTGAAAGAGAAATCTTGGGACTAGATTACAATATGTACTCTAAGCTCTGCATGTCCTTATGATTCGATCCAAGGGATCTCGGTCGAGTGCACACAGTACTTATTGGGTCATTTATTTCCTTTCTCGGAGAAAGAAAAACACGTGATCGCATCGCGTCGGGTCAGCCTCCACTGCCAGCCGCCCAAATCAGGAGAGAATAAATAACCTCCAAGTCTCAACGAAACGCCAAGTCGTCTTTCATCACCAACCACAACCTATCATTCAATCTCTCTTCAATTCATCACCACAATGTACTCTTCTTCTACTGTCGTCCTCGCTCTTATCTTTGCCGCGTTCAACTCATCTGTTGGTGCACTCCCGACCAACGGCATTGAAGCACGCAACGACAGGGATAGCGCATACACCGGCGCAGGCGGCCAAGCTCTCGGAGGGTCAGTCATGGGAGCTGCGAAACCTGCTTGTAGCATCGAGGAAGGCTCACTGCTTGGAGGTTTGGGCTGCTTGGATGACCTCAACCTTCTCAATTTTGACTCAAGTGAGCACATAAGCTTATCATAAAAGCCTTTCCACTTATGACCATCGCGTCTGTCAGATAATGCCGGTAACGGAGGTCTTGCTACTTCTGGTGCTTCGTTCGGCGGGATGACAGGCGGATCGGGGTCATCCAAAAAGAAGGGTTCAATGGCAACAGTGAGCAGTGTTCCCGCTGGGAATGCTTTTAGTGGGGTAGGAGGAGGATCATCTGGTGGATCAACCTCTGGCGTTGGCGAGGGTCTACTAGATTTGTTCTCAGGTAAGCATGCCTCATCACTCTTGGGGAGCATGACTGAAAGGGAACAACAGGCAATGGCGGCGATGCCGGAGAAGGTACAAGCGGACCAAGCTTCGGAAGACTAGCTTAAAGTCGCAGTGTGTGGCTCAAAAACCTCAAGGATTTCCTAAATTTATCACGTTCTAAACACATACCACTAGAAACTAGATATTAGATATCAGATACAAACTAGCCTTAGATAATTGCAATATGCGGGTCATCTCACTTGGTTGTTTGTGCGATAATTCAAGGGAACGCCCGCCAGACATGCTAATCCAGTAAGGTATCAAATTCACAGCAATCGCAAATGCCCTGTGACCTGGTTTATTAGTTCTACGGGAGCTGAAAGAGATATATCATTACAAGATTGCTACAGATATAGGGTACAGCATGCTTACCCGGTCCAATGCCCAGGACAGTCCTAGATCCAGCTTCAATTTGTGTACGGCCGCTGTAGAAAAGTCAAAAGGAATATCTAACTAAGGAAGCGAAAACGTACGCATCGAGAATCGAACGTGCGCAAAGATTAAGACTTTTTGCGATAGCCTCGAGTTCAAGAAGCTCATCTTCCGATGAGCCCTTCAGGGCAATTTTGGCTTGTCTACACGCCATCGAAATCAATTCCTGTGATGGGAAAACTACGTCATGAAAACTGACCCCGTTCGCTCCCAATGCTGCACCAGCTAAAATAGTCAAGTCTCAATAGACAAAGGGATTTAAGTATAGAGACTAGCTCACCCCTGGATTGGTTCTCATGAGAGCTTTATAGCAGGCCAAAGTGGCGTGCCTACATGTCCGTGTCAGCACAACAAGCATTCGCCGATTTGGACGCAGCCATTTAATGATAGCTTACCCGCATCTTCGATCATTCATCAGTCAAAGTCTAGCATAGTGAGTATTAACCAGAGCTCACTGTGCTGCTATTTTTCCAGAGGTCATTTTTAAATCGGTCCTCACTACAAGAACCTATAACATGATTAAATGATTAGCGTCTGAACGAAGTCGGTGGACATACGAGCTTGCATTGCTGCATCATGCGAGCTTTCACAGCTCCGAGATCACCGTCTGCAATATCGTCGTCGCTGTCGTCCTCAGCGTCTGGTTCTGATGGGCCTTGTACTTGGCTTTGTACCGACTCTGGCTTTGGACTTGGCGTTTGGGACAGTCGCGCTGGTGCAAAGCGTGTCCCCAAGTAGAACCCCAGTCCTAACGAAGCTCCAGCTATGACAACATGATATATAACTGTATGATTGTTAGAAAACATGAAAGTCTGCATGCAGATGATTTTTCGAAGGCACCTGAAGCATGAGATCGAGTGCTTCGGAATTCGGAATGTCCCGATTTGACAAGTAGGACTTTTGACTTTTTCGATCCTTGATCAGCTTCATAACTCGCAAATAAGCATCACGCTGTTACTCACAAATCCAAGCTCAATCTCAGCTTGGGCCTTGCTTGTGTCTCACATTGGCATTGCTATATCCTCTTACAAAACCTTGAAAAAATATGACAGTGCATTCAAAGGATCCCTCATCGTCTGCAGAAGATCCAGCCCGGGAACCATTCTCGTCTCTGGAGCTCTCAGAGCCCACGAATGGGGCCCTTGCGGATATGGGGTTCACCACTATGACTGCGGTACAAGCTAAGGCAATTCCACCCCTTCTCGCTGGTAAAGATGTGCTCGGTGCAGCACGAACTGGCTCAGGAAAGACACTTGCGTTCCTAATACCAGCGGTAGAACTGCTACATCGGATGAAGTTCAAACCAAGAAATGGTACGCATGCGCATCTCAGTGTAAGAGGCGACCTTGACTTCTTGTCATATCAGGAACTGGCATCATCATCGTTTCACCAACACGAGAACTTGCTCTACAGATTTTTGGTGTAGCGAAAGATTTGATGGCACATCACTCACAGACATTTGGAATCGTTATTGGTGGCGCTAATCGGAGAGCAGAGGCTGAGAAGCTAGAGAAAGGAGTAAACCTTATTGTTGCAACGCCTGGTCGACTCCTTGATCACCTTCAGGTATGTCCACCATACGTACTCCAAGCTATGACTGAACATTTTCTTCGACACAGAATACGAAAGGCTTTGTCTTTCGTAATCTCAAGGCTCTTGTCATTGACGAGGCTGATCGAATATTGGAGATCGGTTTCGAAGAGGAGATGAAGAAAATAATATCCATTCTACCAAATGGTGGGATAAAATGTTTCATATACTACGAGTGTCCTCTTATTGAATCCTCTCTAGATGATCGGCAGTCGATGCTTTTCTCGGCCACGCAAACCACAAAAGTTCAGGATCTTGCACGAATATCTCTGCGACCAGGACCTTTACATATAGATGTAGACAAAGAAGAAGCGACCAGCACTGTTTCTACACTCTCCCAAGGCTATGTCGTCTGCCCTTCTGACCGCAGATTCCTTCTCCTTTTCACCTTTTTGAAGAAAAATCTCAAGAAAAAAGTCATTGTATTCTTTTCAAGTTGTAATTCAGTGAAGTATCATGGAGAGTTACTAAATTATATCGATGTACCTGTGTTGGATCTACATGTATGTTCAGCTTTTAGCTCCTGTCCCTTACTATATTAATATTGCATTCATAGGGCAAACAAAAGCAGCAAAAGCGCACCAATACCTTCTTCGAATTCATTAATGCAGAGTCTGGCATTCTTCTATGCACAGATGTCGCCGCACGAGGACTTGACATACCCCGTGTTGACTGGATTGTGCAATTTGACCCACCGGACGATCCGCGAGATTACATCCATCGTGTCGGACGAACAGCGCGTGCTGGAAAAGTAGGAAAGAGTCTTCTCTTCCTTCTGGAGAGCGAACTTGGATTCTTGAGATATTTGAAAGATGCCAAAGTCCCGCTCAATGAGTATACCTTCCCTGCAGACCGAGTTGCTAATGTGCAGAGTCAGGTAATGTTGATGTTTGCCTTGTATTCACAGCTGATTTATGCTAATAAAATTATATTGACGTGCATAGCTGGAGAAACTCCTTCAAAAGAACTACTTCTTGCACCAGTCAGCGAGGGATGGTTTCCGGTCATATCTTCAGTCATACGCATCCTATTCGCTGAAGAAGATATTTGATATCAACGCGCTTGATCTCGCAAAAGTTGGGAAGGCGTTCGGATTCGCAGTTCCTCCGCGAGTTAATGTGAATATCGGAGGTGGAAGTAGTACTACTGGCAAGAAACGGAGACGAGATCATGATGAAGATGATGAACAGTGGGAAGACATGCCATTGGGCGGAGGTGCAGAAGCTGACGAAGAAATTAACGAGGTCGATGAGCAGTCGAGACGCAATCAAACACGGAGAAAAGGAAAGGAACGCCGGGTCGAGACGCTTGGGAAGAAGGCGGTTGATAAGGAGATGTATAGAAAGGGGCGAGACAGAAAAAGCGCAAAGCTAAATGGACAGCAATGGAGTGGGTAACCAGGTGCTAGGCTGTACATTGTTTGATTTTTTACCTATACATTTGTCTATTTTCTTTACGCGTCGGTCGGTTTGAATACGTGTCTGCCATGAGGACAAGGTGCTCTGAACTGCGCGCCTATAAGCGCCCATACGTTGAGGGACGCCGGCCCTAAATCCAACACGCCTGCTTTCGTCACCTCCTGCACACCAACAGCGTTGCAGGTCAAAAATTCATCCTCTAATTTCTTCGTCCTCAATCAACTAACTCTACGAACGACAATGGCGACTACGCAGGTAAACCTACTTTTCAGTAAGCTCGTAGGCCTTGCTTGCTAACTATCTCGCTTTTCAACCATCCCGTTCACGTCGTTTTCGGATCGAAAATAACAGCACTATTTGTGGGCGGGCGGACATTTCATTCTCTTAGCTGCTGCCTTGCGATACTTTATCGCATGGATTACTTTCAAGACTATCTCTGTGTGGTGGTATAAAGGTATGTTATTTCTCGGTGTAAATTCCGTTGTTCCATAACCTTGACTCGGGCATCAGCAAGTTTCTTCGGAGCACTTCTCAGCTATGCAATCGTGTGCAAGTGAGTCTGCGCTCAACACGTTTTTAGAATTAGCATCTGACTTGTATTTGATGCTTGTTTCCAGTAAATCATTGGGGGTGAGTAATGACTTGGCCATGCGGCATCCTACCAGTGTCTCAAGATCAATATTTAGACCCCTCAACCATCTATGGAGTTTATTCAACGTGCGCTGATGGACGAGGTTTGTCTATCTTGGGTTTCAGTGTAACGGAGATACTCACAATTCACAGAATGTTCAATACTTCATCCTTGCATTCTTCTGGTGGACTTCGAAACCTGTTGCTAGTGCGTCATCACTCTGTTGAGCTGACTCCTTGAATCTAATGTCCCTTGTAATATCAGTCGCATTGATTCCATACACCATATTTTCTCTGTTCCATGCGTTGACATTCACCAGGACGACTTTGATGCCCCAATTCCTCCCACCTCAACCCTCCGCGAATGGCGCAGCACCTCAGCCGCATCCCCTTTCCAAGCGCCTTCAGTCTTGGGTCAAAGGTTTGTCTTGTCGATTATGTACATATGTTGGTGTGTCTTACGGCAAAACGCGTTTTCAGCTAACTACGACCCCGCAATGCGCCTTGTCGCTTTCACTGAGCTATTGATTCTCGTTCGCGTCCTCCTTGGTGCTGTTACCTTCCGTAACTCGCTGCTGGCACCCCTTGTCTTCATCCATTTCCTCCGCCAGCGCTACTTCCAGTCGGCCTTCACTCGTGAGGCGATTGCTCAAGCAGACGTGCGCCTCACCGGATTGGTGCAAAAATCGGGCAATCCTACTGTCATCAATGTGTGGTCGAAGGCTCGCGATCTTTCGGGAAAGTTTGTTGGAAACACTATCGTGCCCCAGCAACCTGCCGCAGGTGCGAGGAGGGACTGAGCGCATATGCTATATGCCATGCGTTTTCTTGATTCTTTGCTGAACGGTTGCACCTGAACGATGCTCTCATTTTTCACTTTCAACTTTCCGCTCAATGATATTCTATTATCAGCCGCTCTATTAACGTATAACGTAGATTGCTGTTGGGAAAAGATATACCTGGAAAAACCACGCTTGAGTCAGACTTTAGAGTTCCTTATGCGATCGATTGCAAAACGTGCTCCAATGACGTTGATATACCATTATGACGCTGTTGTATGATGGGGGTATATAGGCAGTCAGCGAGACTTGATGAAACATTTTCTTCGTAACATTGACGATATGGCACCAATGACAACTGCCTTGACAAACTTCCTGCAGTCGCTGATGGCGATTGGAACGTCGTTGCTGTTCTCAATACTTGCTGTTTTTCAATCATTCTTTGATTTGGGACGAGAGTCACTGTCCAGCATCCTTAAACTGGGGAACAGCATTGTCACACTGGCACTTGAACTGTTTCAGGGTGTCTTCGGGTTCATCGCGGGTATGCAACATAACGATACTTATGCTTCACCCCTGACTCGGCTAACGGGTGGACCGTGTAGCAAACTTTCTCGCATTAGGCGTGCTTGGAGGAGCTTACTATTTGTATACGCTTAGAGAACAGAAGAAGGGTCAAAGAGTCCTCCCGAAGAAAAGCAGTTGAGCATGAAGAAGTCTGGGACTTGTCGAGTGGGGAATTTGAACATTGAAGGTGTATGATATGCCACACCATCCAAATAGATACAAATACTGTATATTGTCCCATTTCCGGAGTTCTGGGATTTGTTAGTGGAGAACATTCCGAGCCGCAGCGTCTAGTATAATTCTTCGACCCGGGAAAGCCAAACAGAGACATCTGAATATTCTTTATATTCATGTCCCGAATTCCTGTTCCTGCCTCTCATTCTCCATCTCACGCGAGGTCGAATATACCCGAACGCTCATCTTCTCCACTTCCTCCCGTTAGACACGCTAATTCTCCATCCATGTCTAGCTTTTCTGGTTCAGTCTCCATGTCAGATACGAGAAAAAAACAATCGAAGAGAGATGAGGTGAGTTGCGTTCTTCTTTGCCGCGTTCTGGCGAATCAGCGTGGCTTTCATGTTATACTACACGCCTTACCCTACACGCAATCAAGCTTCGCGCCTGTCTATTCTGAGCGAGTTCGTGCAAACTGCAATTCTATACCATTATCGCACTGCAGTCCACAGTACTTGATGCTAATTACACACACATTCTACACAGGCCATTCGCAAGAAAATAGAATCCGATCTTGCCCGAAAACGAACAATATCCACGACACATAACGCTGGCAGCAGGAAACAACGTTCGTCGAAACCAGCAATAGCAAAGGGTACTGTCGCAGCACTCAAGCCTAGCCCTGCTTTGACCGTGCCTGAGAATATCACTGTTGCGGAAGCCAGTCAATTATGTGCCGCCAAGCGCACAGATTGCGTCCTTGTCGTGGATGATGAAGAAGGTCTTAGTGGTATATTTACTGCTAAGGATTTGGCGTACAGAGTACGTCGGCCGCCTTCCTTGAGCTAATCGATTTGTTTATCACGCTTGTACAGGTTACTGCAGAAGGACTCGACCCGCATACCACTCCCGTCGGTCAAATCATGACCCGAAACCCAATGGTCACTCGGGACACGACTAGCGCAACTGAAGCTCTCCAGCTCATGGTTCAGCGGCACTTCCGACACTTGGTACCCTTTAATTCAAAAGTTTATGCGGCCCGTACTAACAAATATCAATTTAGCCTGTTTGTAACGAAGAAGGGAATGTTGTTGGTCTGCTTGATATCACGAAAGTTTTCCACGAAGCCCTGAACAAGGTCGAACGTAGCTCATCCGCCTCCGAGAAACTTTACAACGCTCTTGCTGGCGTACAATCTGAACTTGGCCCCAACATGGCGTCAAATCCCCAAGCTGCAGCAATGCTCGCTTATGTGGATGCGCTCCGCGAAAAAACTGCGCTTCCTGATCTCACTACCGTTATGGACTCCCGTACACAACCTGCTACCGTCACTCCCAAGACCACAGTGCGTGAAGTTGCTCGCCTCATGAAAGAGAGACGCACGACGGCCGTTTGTGTCATGGAAAATCAGCCGAGCGCTGGCAGTGGTGAAATATACCCCAAGATAGCTGGTATATTCACGAGCAAGGATATTGTGCTTCGAGTGATTGCTGCAGGCCTTGATGCTGGGATTTGCAGCGTCATCAGGGTGATGACACCTCATCCGGATACCGCTCCACCGACGATGAGCGTACATGACGCGCTCAAGAAGATGCACAGTGAGTCAGGTTTGGCACTATATGAGGTTGTTACTGAAAATATTGTGATATCAGATGGCCATTACCTGAATTTGCCTGTTGTGGACCACGACGGGCGGCTAGTAGCTATCGTGGATGTCCTTAAGCTCACTTATGCTACTTTGGAGCAGGCGAGTTGCATGGTCGCTGACGTTGAATTCTTCTCATATTCGTCTTGCAGATGAACTCCATGAGCACTGAAGCCGCTGGAGATACTGCTGATGTTGAAGGGGGGCCTATGTGGGGTCGCTTCTTCGACTCCATTGGTGGACACGATGATACCGAATCCGCAATCTCAGGATCACACGTTCCAACCGAAGGGCACTCCCTTTCCGCACACAACATGTCGAGGCTGCAGCTATCGCCGCAATCTGAAGTACACCCGAATGACTCGGCTTCGGTGGTGGACGAGGGCCCTGAGTCAGTTCTGGAAGGATACGCACGCAAGAAAGGCGCGGCACACAACGTCCCGTCCATCGCCGGCGCAGCATCAAGCGTACCTGTCGACGACGGAACCTATGTATTCAAATTCCGCACGCCGAGCGGGCGTACGCATCGATTCCAAGCACGACACGACAGTGTTGAGACTCTGCGAGAGATTGTTTGCGGCAAGCTTGCTACAGATCCCTTCTTCACGGAGTTCGCTGGCGAGCCCGACGCACGTGCAGACCCAACAGACTTCATTCTCTCGTACACTGATGCGGACGGCGATACGGTGCTCATTACCAGCGATAGCGATATCGCCGACGCCGTGAAGATTGCGCGTTCAGGTGGTTTGGACCGTGTTGTCCTGTTTATCCAGGGGGGCAAAAACTGGGCAGAGGCTGGCGCTGACAAGGCCGACGCGAAGGCTGCTGAGGCGGCCGTCGCTGCGAGTGAGGAAGTAAAGGTCATCGAGAAGGCAGAAGCATCGGTCCCCGAACCGGCCGCATTTGCACCTCCAGCTAAGGTACACGCCCAACCACCACAAGAAGAGTTAATAATGGGCATCCCGAAAGATTTGTTGCTTCCCGCAAGCATAGGGGCGCTGGCCGTCGTCATCATCGGCGTTTTCACCATCTCGCGACTGACCCAGGATTAAACCTGCACGCACGAAAGACTGACCGGAGCGGGTTAATAATCCTCATGCATATTTTTGTTGATACTCTTCAATTTCAGATTCATTCGAATACCTAGCGGCTAGTGGAAGAACTTTAGACTTACATTCCTTGCATCGAGTTTATAATTTTGTATAGGGATTTAGCTACATTGACATGCAAAACTTCGTGTTCTTCTTTCATTGCGTATACATACTACGACCTGATCATGATCATACGAAGAAATGACAATTTATGACCTTTTGACTCACGTGCATTTGTGAATATGCCGTTGTGGACAATGTGGTGTCACCTCCTGCGTACTCATCAGCTAGGACTGACAAGGCTACACTTTCCTTTTGCATCGCTTCGATAGTTTTTTCGTGCAATGGTAAACTCAGAGGAGGATCCTCAAGATATCAAATTTCTGTGGATCGCCGTTGAAATGATGACTGATTTTAGGGAACATGCTGCGCCATTGCATTGTAGGAAGGGCAGGATTTGAGCACCAGCAATCGCTCTGTAGGATATCTCGCGATAAGATCTGCCAAAACCTCCGATTTCACTGGTAGAGTTGCAACTACAACGTCGCCCTCTTGTAGAAGCAACTCTGTAACTGCCCTTCCGAGGATAAGGCACCCGTGACTGAAAAATACGGCTAACAGTAAGATCATGGTATTGAGGGGAATATCAAAGCTCACTCACTCAAACTCTACGAATTGCCTTCTCTTCTAGACTCGGCATGGCTGAATTGGAGAGCACAACTGTTGCTCGATGGGATAGTGCCCCTAGCATGATAAAGTTGGGGGTCGGTACTTCGGTCCACACAGTGCCTGGTAGGTACCAGATTCACCATTCAAATATTAACTTGTGCACGTTGACAAGGATGGGGATCCCACAACATCACTATCAACTTATAGTCAAAGCCGGCGCATCCGATAAAACAGCTGGGTAATAATAGGTTACTGCAGAGCCTGTCATATCTATGGAGTAGTAATGTATCTCCACTGCCACTACCACTATGCCATCGATGATGTATGGCGAGCACGCAGATGAATGTAAGTCCGATAGATACGAGCACGACCACAACGCGAAAGAGCGATTGCGGTAATCACAAACGCGCAGAAAAGCACTTCAGCAGCTCGTCCAAGCACGCGGTAGCGGTCGCTTTTCCAGGTTCCTGAATAGGTGAGACGTGGGTGCGATATCCTGCCAGGATCACTAGCGGCATATATAGGTATACCTTGACTGTAACCGCCTGTGGAGAGTGATGGCGGAAGTGTGTAGGTGCCTCCGCATGTGCCGTTAATATCATCGGTCAATTCTAGTTCAACTGTAGAACCTTGGAGGAAGACATCCCACTCCAGGTAGCAGTTGGATTTCCATCGCTTTCCGTCGATTTTAACGCTCTGTGATCGTCATTGTCGTAAAACAATAAGCTCATCTAGTGATGCAAACGCGAGAAGCCAACCCACCTTAACGAAAACGGTCCCGCCCTTTCCGTCTTGAGGATTTCCTTTGAACCCGATCGCTTTGAAGGTGGTAGTAGTTTTGAGCACGGGATTGAAAAACGAAATCTTCGGAAAATAAGGAGAAGAAAGGAGAAATTGACGAGTAGCAGGAAGAGGATACAGTCCTGCCAAATAAAAGACAGCGTAGCTACCCATAGCACCTTTGTAAGGCATTAGCTTCTCTTCGATGAGATGACATAGTCGTAGTTTGCGACATACCAGAGTCTAACGAACGATAAAATGAGAAACAAACTCGGACCGGCAACTAAAACTAGTGCACATACCATCATTTCCTGGAAGTCCACGCACTGTAGTATTGTAAAATCGATGAATTATTTGACGAGATCTCTGAGTGCTGAGTCCAGGGCGGTCGGCATAATGATACATGAATGGGATTTGCTGTGAAGGCTCATCCGAAACGTCAAAATATTCCTACCAACGGAAAGTGATGAGCGAATATGTTCCTCAAGAGGGCACTATGGTTTACATCGTCGAATATGAGATCAAGTCTTTTGATGAAGGAGTCTTTGCCTCCCTGAAGATCAATGAGTCTTGCAGTGTCTTGGGGCACATACTATTTTGAGGATAAGAATCTGGATGAAAGCCTAATCCAGATGAACAGCACTTACTTGAGAGTACTGTTATCCAAATAGCTGAGTCAAGTCTCGTAGAACGCGAAACATTACTCACAGCCATAGGTGAGCCTTCGTAGAAACCGTCCGTGTTAAATCCATCAAGGTAACAGGCAGAGTGAGTCGGATCTTGTGCACTACAATGGCGAGGATCAGTGTAGTTCCATTCACCACTCGCAAATCGAGGCTATAGCACGTAGGTCAGTATGTTCCAGCACATGATTCGAAATACTCGTTACCTGCATCATCCCTTTGACTTCGGGATGGCCAGGGAGCGATACGGCAGAATTCCAAACGTTGAAGAAATTAGTGGCTCGTTGAGAATACTGGCGAGCAACATTGTAGTAGGTGACATTATTGAGTTGATGCTTCATGACATACCTTCAAAAAGTCATCGGTCTTGTCGAGGAGTTTCGATACCTGAGCGATAGTGAAATCGTTGAATGCATACTGTGTGCACAAAGGATGTTTAGCTGCTTGTGATGTGAACAAGTGTAAATCTCCACCTCCAGCGTCCTTGAAACCTGTCTCGTGTTCATTCCTCCGTATTCATGGACATCTGAAGGAATATAATCTAAATATTGCGATCAGACATCGCTCAACCTCAATGCTGAACAATACTCACTATACTTCTTCCAGGCATCAACCTGCCGACCTTGCATGTCCCAGTCTCCAGGTTGAACCTCGGCATCTTTGATAAGAGCAGCATACAAGGCATCGGCAGAAACATTGAGAGCCTTTGCATGATTGTGAAATCTGATGTATGTTAGGATTGATTTGGCCTATGACTAATATTTTCGCCCTACTTAACAAAGAATTCCGCTAGGATGGGATCTCCACCTTCATTTCCACAGAATAAGAGTTTAGTTTAGATAATGGGAGACGAAGAGAACGGTGACTCACTGCTTCCACCTTGCACGTACTGTTTCACAGTAGCGCCCCGACATTCGGGAAGCCAACCTGAGGTGAGTTCAATATAATCAAGGAAACAAAAGGGGGATTTTTTGACCTTCGTTTTGTTGAATGTCGATCATTCCACGCACAATTCGGGCGAATTCTTCGGGATCGTGTAGCGACATCAAAGGATATAAAGTCCGATATGTATCCCACTGAGACCACAACGGCTGTCTAAGATTTTCAGTTAAACTAGTTGGAAGCACCCACATTGCAATAAAACGAGTCATAGTACGGCTCGGTAGAGTTCCATCTTGGATTTTCACCGCTGTCTATGTAATTGTCAATAGCTTTCAACGACGTGAAGAGACTAAAACGTACAATCAGCAGGCACTATGTGCGTCCGGTACAACTTTAAACATAACGTATTGATTAGCCCACTTGAAAATGGCAAAAATGATCAAATTACCGAAGAATAGAACAAGTCAATTATTTCCTTTTCGACACCATCAGTATCAACCTGCACACGACCTAAGAGATCATTCCATGCTTTCCGGCCCTTGCTCCAAGTTTCATCGAAGTCGAAATTAGGTATTTCACTCTCTGCATTCTTACACGCCTGAGCCGACGAAATAAAAGAGACGCCAGCACGGGCGAGAATGGTGGTCGTCTTATGTGTAGCATTATGGGACGGGTGGAACCCGATAAGTGCCCCCATCTCCGAAGCATAACCTGGTAAAATACAATATAAATGGGTGATCTTCCCTTTATATACGGGGTATGCCTACCTTGAGTAAAATTCGTCCTGTTTTTCACAGGTTGGTCTCCAGTATACACACCGTATTCGGATACAAAAGGAGCCTCATATCCATCCCCCTTAAAATCCACGCAGGTATACAAACTGTACGAGCCACGCCCAAAAGAAGCTGAGAATTTTGCACCACCTACGAGGTAAGTGAGAAAGTAAGAAAAAATTCACAACAGACGAAATCAGCGATACCTGTTACTCGCCCACTGTGTGGATCAATGTCAACGGTCGGTCCAAAGCTGCTCTCCATTCCGTCATTAGTAATGTCTACAATAATTCGAGGTATTCGAGAAGATGCGGGAAAAGTGTAGCGATGTAGGGCTGTCCGTCGGGAAGCAGTGAGTTCGACGCGCACTCCAGTTGTCTGAATCAAGACAAAAAAAGTTCATATCAGCAGATATTTTGTAGCCATATCAGATGAAATAACGCAAAATAGACGTCAAAAATCTCACCAAATTGGTGGTGAAGTATCCAGGTGAGCCATGGTCATCAGGCGTACCTAAAATGACCCATTATCGTGCCAAGTTAACTTTCGACGCAAAACAAGGGCATCCGTGACGCACCATCACTATGTGTCGTACGTAAAGTCTTTCTGCTCATCAAGGATGTCGTACAATTGTCGAAAGCAGAGCATTCTGGCAGAGGCCAGAGTTTGAAATTGGAAAGGGAAGCACCCTGTACAAGAGGTCATTGGGTCAAGATATAATCAGATTGGTATGTGCACTGACGCCACCCGTGCCAGTATCGTGTAACTGCGAAAAACCAGTCGCATGAAAGGTGGCATCGGCATCATAACCCGCTTGCTGCATAACGCATTATTATTACTTGCATAAGAGATATTGATAGTCCCGTACGTTTCCTGGGGAGTCGGTATCCATACCTGCTTTTATCATGCCATGAGGAAGAGAAGCACCTAGTGAAATGTTTAGTTGTGATCTATTCGAAGCACGAAGGAAAGATAACGAACCTGGAAAGACATGGCCGCCATTTGTGGTGCCAATGAAGACATTAACATGGCTCGCAGGATCGGTCAATATCGTAGCAAAAGATAAATTGGCAGAACCAAGAAGGGCAATAGAGCATAGAGCAAAATATCTAGTTCGTGGCATCACCGCAACTTTGCAGACTCCCGCTCAGAGGCTCTCTGATCCAGAAATTCAGTCCCACTTCTTGATACTTAATCAAAGAAAGGCGGATTTAGTTGACACTCAAAAATTGACTGACAGCTCCCCGGCTGGTGTGCCTTTATGATCGACTGCTCCGAACACCTGGAATCCCCCATATGCATCATTTTGATTGCTCATGGACATTTTTGATATCCCAGAGCGTTGGAGGAGCCCTGTCACATCAGTCAGAAGCACCGGTGACGGGAAACCACATGCCATTCTATGCCATTGTATACTGGGCTGAACGGAATGAATGTCGATTCAGCCTAGCCAGTGTTGTGTGGCTGTGTGATTGGACAAGCTTGAAGCTGCCAAGTTATCCATGTAGCTCCATGTCGAAGGTATCGCCAATATGTCGCTGTCACCTCGGTTCTTGGCAAGCTTGGTTTTTTCAGAGATTTACTCTAGCTTTGACCGAGAAATCATTGGTTATTCCGCGTGTGTACAACGATTGCAAGCTGTGAAAAATATTTATGCAACCAAGCCATCAATCGGTTGTGTCGCCTTCACTGTGTTCAGGCCAAGATCAGTGGCAGCGGATATGTGTGGGTCACAAGTTATGATCTGCCGGGAGCTATCGTGTGCAAATGTGCGCGCAGTGCTGCACACTAGTCTCCCCTAGGCACACCGTAAGAAGCTGCGCACTGGCAGCTACTGGCAGAAATTGAAAAGTTGCATACATAAAAACAGTAGATGAGATCGGTGAGACACGATGGTCCTAACGAAACAAACTTTGTGATTCGGTATTTGCCACAGCTCCACGTGGTCCACGATTCGCAACCCCTGACTGACACGATGAATATTTTGAATGATCACCATGCGTTTGCTTGATTCTTGTGTATCGTTTTGGTGATCATCATCTCCATGTTAGCCATTCTTAGATGGTCAGTAATTTACTCGGACCAAACATTTAGTAAAAGAATTCCGAGGCGCAAAGTATTCAACACAAATCTGTGTGGTCGTTGTGGACAGCGCATTTTCACTAGTTGTATCCACCAGTGGAAAGTGAAGGTGGCAAAGCGTCGGCTGCATCACCACAAGTCACAGTGATGTCATCTGTCAACTCCAGCTCAACCGTGGATCCTTTCACGAATACGTCCCATTCCAGGTAACAATTCGATTTCCACGGTTCTCCGTCAATTGTGACACTCTGATAGATATCAGGTATGAGCCAACTTATCGCAGGCAAATAGACACAAAACAGACCTTGACGAAGACATTCCCGCCCTTGCCATCTTTAGGGTTTCCCGCGAAACCGCTCGCCTTAATGGTGGTCGTCGTGTTAAACAGAGGGTTAAAGAACGAAATTTGTTGGAAGTAAGGTGACGCCAGCAAGAATTGACGTGTGGCAGGGAGAGGATACATGCCGGCTAAGAAGAATACTGCGTAGCTAGCCATTGCACCTTTCGCAGGCGTCAGATTCAACAAATTTACTCTCGAGCTGTGTTAACCTACCAGAGTCTATGAAATTGCATGATCAGATTCATGAACAGGGTGCGTAATGATGTGATAGCCTACCATCATTTCCAGGAAGCCCAGAAATACTGGTATTGTAGAATTGAGAGATAATTTCGCGGGTTTTTTGTGTGGTTAGTCCAGGACGGTTGGCATAGTGATACATATATGGAATCTGCATCGAGGGTTCGTCTGTTACGTCGTAGTAATTCTGTGAAATCGACTCAGTTCAGAGATATCAATTGTAGATTAAGGGCAGATTGGTACTTCGTTGAAGATAACATCAAGTCTTTTGATGAAAGATTCGTCGCCTCCTTGCAATTCGATGAGTTTGGCGGTATCGTGGGGGACGTACTGCGAAATGAAGTATAAAAGGTCAAATATACCTCGAGTGCAGTGATACTTACTTGGGAATACTGTTCACAAATGTGAGATTAGTGGATGTAAATAAGTCGGGATGAGCCAATGCTTACGACCATGGGCGAAGACTCGTAAAAGCCATCTGTGTTGGTGGCATCAAGATAGCAAGTGGCCTGAAGTGGGTCATTCACACTGCAGTGCCGAGGATCAGTATAGTTCCATTGGCCACTAGCAAACCGGGGCTAGAGTTCCGACACGTTCAACACCAGAAATCAAAAGTGTCAAAGAGTATATCACCTGCATCATTCCCTTGATCTCAGGGTGTCCAGGAAGTGATACATTAGCGTTCCAAACATTTACAAAATTGGATGCTCTTTGGGAATACTGAGGATTTTCTTATAGGTAGAAAGGTCGGTAGAGTTTAAAAGCTCTTACCTTAGTGAAATCGTCAGTCTTGTTGAGGACTTTGGACACTTGAGAGATGGCAAAGTCTCCAAACGAGTGCTAAAAGGGATGGTATGAGAAAGGCGTGGGCGGCGAACATGATGGAGGATGTACTTCTAGAGTTCTGGAAACTTGTTTTGTGGCAGCACCTCCGGCTGCATAGATGTCTGATGGGATAAAATCTAGGGTGTGATACAGTCAATTAAGCTTGCAAATTTCCCTAGATAGTGGCAAGACTCACTATATTGTTTCCAGGCAGTTGTTTGTCTCCCTTGTAGGTCCCAGTCATCTGGCTGATCTTCAGCGTCGACAAGCAGAGCATTATACAAATCATCCGCGGACACATTGAGAGAGGCCGCATAATCGTAGAATCTTGATCATATCAATAAATTTCGTTATCAATGACCGCAATGGCTGATGTATACTTTACGAAGAATTCTGAGAGAATTGGATCTCCATCTTCACCCCAACAGGATGGTAAGCAACTTTGTGATCTTGAAAACGACGAATATAACTTACTGCTTCCTCCCTGTATGTATTGCTGTACGGTAGCCCCACGGCATTCGGGAAGCCAGCCTGTTCATTCATTGGGCAAAAAGCAACGAAATGCGATCGAAAGCAGATGCTTACCTTCATGTTGTTGGATATTGATCATCCCACGGACGATTCGGGAGAATACTTCGGGATCATGTAATGACATCAAAGGGTACAAATTCCTGTACGTATCCCACTAAGTTCAACAGAATACTGTCAGATATGTCAGATAATATGTAAAGAAACACTGACGTTGCAATAGAACGAATCGTAATAAGGCTCCGTGGATACCCATCTCGGGTTCTCGTCAGTGTCTATCGATATGATTAACCCATCAGAGGTGAAGAAATTGGATACCGAGCTCACAGTCAGCAGGAACAATATGTGTGCGATAGAGCTAAATGGATGCTGGGTAAGTCAATTCCCTTGACCAGATATATATGTAAACTTGCTGAAGAGTAGAAAAGTGAAATTATCTCTTCATCTACATCTTGAGGATCAACCTGTACTCGACCTAGCAGTTCGTTCCAGGTGTTTTGAGCAGTCTGCCAAGTGCCGTCGAAATCAAAATCAGGTATTTCAGATTCAGCATTCGCGCAAGCTTGGGCTGTCGAGATAAGGGAAACGCCAACGCGTGCCAATATCGTGGTACTTTGGTCACTCGAATTGGAAGACGGAGGAAATCCAATCAGTGCGCCCATTTCAGAAACAAAGCCTGAATATTGTAGATGAGTAGAAGTCCGGATTCTACTTAACAGGAGCGTACCAGAGTAGAGCTGGGTAAACGTGGTGCTGTATTTTACAGGTTCGTCGCTTAAATAAACCCCGTATTCTGTAGGGGAAGCGATGTCATAGCCATCTCCCTTGAAGTCTACACATGTATATGCGTTATACCGTCCTGGTCCGAACGAAGCCTGGAATCTCGCGCCACCTATTGATAAGATCGAAAGATAGGTAAAATGAAGCCGGAAATAGTGCATGCAATCTCACCGGTAACTCGTCCTGTAGTTGGGTCAACCTTAATGGTTGGCTCGGTGTTGCTGTTTAGTCCGTCATTGGTAATGTCTACAACGATGCGAGGTTCACGTGAAGAAGGTGGGAAAGTATAGCGATGCAGTGCTACGCGTCTGGAGGCAGTCACCTCTACACGAATTCCGGTGGACTATAAGAAGGGAACGAAAGTCAGTTGTATTACCAATTATATTTAGAGATATCATTAAGCCATAGAGAACGCAAGTTTATACTAATATATATTAGATATAAAGGCAGAGCTTACCAGGTTGGTTGCAAAGTAGCCGGGAGAACCAAGATCGTCAGGAGAACCTATTATCCAGCGCCAAATTTAATCACAGTGAGAATTTCAAACATGACATCGCAACGAACCGTCAGGAAGGATGTTTCGAAGCACTTTTCTGCTTTCCAAAGAGGTCGGACATTCTCCGAAGGAAGAACATTCAGGCAAAGGCCAAAGTTTGAAATTAGAAAGAGAGGCTCCCTAGACAGTGAAAATCAGATCTTCGTAAATGAAGACGAATTAAAACAGGAAACAACTGACGCCCCCGGTTCCAGAATCATGCAGCTGCGAGAATCCGGTCGCGTTGAAAGTAGCATTGGCGTCATAGCCGGCTTGCTGAAGATGATATTAGGGTTTCTCACCAATCGGCGCGTTAGAGCTATACTTACATTACCTGGGGAATCCGTGTCTAATCCTACTTTTACCATCCCGTGAGGCAAAGTAGCACCTGAGAAATATCCAGATCGTGAATCTGATCATTTTAGTCCAAGAGGATAAACCTACCTGGAAAGACGTGTCCTCCATTTGTAGTGCCGATAAAGACATCCACATAGCTAGCGGGATCGGTAATTGTTGTGTTTGTAGACGAAGTTTGGGCGTAAGAACCCGTAGAACTCAACAAAGCAAGGACAGAAAGTAGCCCCAATGGCCGTGTCATGGCTGTCACTGTAGGGATGGGATGCATTGCGTCCTGAGGCCATTATAAGCGATTCTATCCACCAATCCAACGCTAGCAGTATAGTGACCGATGACCATACATTGAGTACAATTTTATCTCGCTGATCAGGTGGAATGGTCAGCAGGTAACTGCATGGGTTGATTTGTGGTCAATGAGCTTCTAGGAAAGGGACGTCATGACGTACTTTGGCTTCCCGATGAATGTTGCGAAAACACATGTCCCCGTATTCTGCGATTGATCGTAAGGGAACCGAAGCGAAGATTGATGAGCGGCGCACTAAAGGCAAAGCAAAGTTCGAGACGCTCTTAACCCATTGAAAATATGAATTCCTAGTTCTCGAAAACACACGCTGTTTCAAAGACTATATCCGTGCTGTAACTTTTGTTGCTGGATACACAACAAACAGCACGTCCGGGTTTCCTTGATGGTCTTCATTGAATACTACCAACACGTGTCCATGGACAGTACACAAGACCATCGTGATCCAAGATCCCGGAAGCTTCACCTTGCCGCATATGGAGACAAATCGGGCTTATGGTCAATGATTTGGAGCTAAGAAGAATTCTGCACGACTGCCGGGGTGGAACTGTGGTGTCTCCAATAATCACTGTAATCAAGCGATCAAAGCTGATACCAGCGACGGAGCCAGCGAACGAGAGTGCCTGAATGAGTTTGACAATTTGAATCATTGAATATTTGCATCTTCACTGTCAGACTCCAAACCTCTGAAATTGAAGCTCTTACTTAGCTGCCGAACGATTTCAGCATGTGACATGAGCGATGTGCTTCCATTCGGTCCGCATGCAATCTGTCCCAACTGGCATCTTCTGAGCCCAAGTCTCGTGTTTATAGATGTGAGAAGAGGAACCAGCTTAATCATGGAGTTTGAGCTGATACAAATGGCCTGATCATAGGACATAAAAACATTGATCATGAGTCGGAATGACGAGTGCCACTTGAAGGAAATATTTCAAAGTCCGTGGCATTGCGTATTGTTGCCACGTGCTCGCTCGATCATACTTCGGCTTCAAGCGGCTTCAACACAGGCGGCGTTCAAGTAACGAGCATATCCGACTGCTGAAGCCTATCCGCAGAAGTCATTCCCAAGGAGATCCAAGTCTCAAGGGAAATTTCAACAATGACGAAAGCAGAAAAGGAGGAAATGATAAAAGCAATCGTCAGTTCCACATCTCATCACAACCGCGCGTTGTACGCTCATCAAGTTGAACATGCGTAGGCAACAAGGATCTTCTCAGCCATGGTGGATGATCTTACTATGGATGCTGCTTTGCGGGCGCATCACGAAGTCTCTCGGAGTCGAGCGGTTTGTCATTTATGTCAAACTCGGTGCGCGCTGCCACTGCTGTAACCTGAGCAGCGTACTAACCTTGCAATAGATGTGGCATGGGTATGGTTTCAGATGTTTAAATCTGCCCGTGATTAACATGCATGCATGTCTCTCTCATGCTTAGCTCACAGTGTCGCATCCCATGATTTGAATTCGCTCAATGCGACAACATCGCACCCTGCAACCCCTTCGCGGGATGGCAAGACACTGTCCAGTACAGGAACAAATACACCAACCAAAGACAAATCTGATGGTAACATATTCTTTAAATGCGTGAATTGCGATCGACAGGTAAGCTGCACATTGCAACACTACCATGATATCCTCATTGGGGTATTTGCCAGATTGCTTCGAACAGGTATGCACCACATCTCAGTGCTTGTATGGGTATTGGTGCTGGAATGAGGAGAGGGGCGGCCCGTGGCACGAACCTTAAAACAAAGTGCGTTCACAAAGCTGAACAAGTTTAAAAGATTCCTTACCTGTCTTTCAGAATTCCTATCGAGCCCGGTCGCTCAGCATCTCCATATTTAGGCTCCGACAGTGGTCATGTTTCAGATGACAATGCAAGTGGGAAAGGAAAGGGCAAATCAAAAGGCAAACGGGCAGGTAAGCTTACTCACTGATCATTTTCGAGGAATGGCTCGAAGTTTTCTAGACGACGCGGAATTCAACTTAAAACGAAAACGAGTATGTTTAATAAAATTCATCGTCATGTATTGCTCAATCTCAATTCATATACAAGGCTGGATCACCTCAAGTATCACCACCGAAAAAACAGAAAAAGCAAAAAACGTCCGGTACGATCCATTCCTTTTGTCAGTATCATTTCAGTCCCTTTTATCTTGATGCTCGACAGGATCTCCTGTTTCCCGAATTAAAGCTGACTTGGATAGCACAGCAAATGCCAATAAGGTTTGTTATTTATCGTTTGCCGCTGCGAAGTCATAATGAGCCATACAGACTCTTCAACTACCTTCGTCTTCTCAGACGAAAGTGCCATCTAAATTGCGAGCCTCATCGACAGCGTCATTCCTTGAACGCGATCGCTCAACAACACCTAGTTCGCACGCGTCATCAGCCGGTACACCCATGGCATCTAGATCAACCCCCTCTATATCAGCGCAAAGCCCAGCAGGGACCGGACCGCCTAAACGGGGACGTCCAAAGGGGAGTAAAACAGGTATGGGAAGGGGAACCGCCCTAGCGACACAAATAAAACGACCAAGTCCCCCCCGACCTCCCCCACCCCCTGTCAGGATCGAGCCAGACTACCTCATTGGTGAGAATCTTCCATTATAGACCAGGAGAGTGACCCTCTAACTTATTTGTAGATGTAGAGGGAGATGAAACAGGATCATCCACAGATACAGACAGCTCATGACACGACAAGGTGAACTTTTCGCGGATTTACCTCGATGTCAATTGCCAAGATATCCTATTACACATTACGGACTGATATAAACAACACAATCACCAATCTATATACCATGTCAACCTTTGTACATCTATAAATCCCAAAGTAAGTACAGTTATTATACAATGCGCCAATCCCAACTACATATGTACAACATAAATTCATTGCCATACATTTGAATCGATTGAATTCTTGGAGCCCAAAAGAAAGATAAAAAGTGCGAAAACCCTTGCTTCATCTAATGTCTAAGTGTATCATTGTTTCACTGATCGTGAGGGTCGTTTTGAGATCGTGAGCCCATCTCAAGCTTTGTTTGAGGCGCGAATGGGCGGGGTCGATGGGAATAGGAGCCATAACATAAACATAGTCGCGCTTTGAGCGACAGTCACGTAGGAAAAGATTTTGACTCCGTATATATTTGAAAGGAGGCCAGCGAAGAAAGGAAACAATGCTGTAGGTCCGTGTTATCCTCCGGTCTTTGAAGAGATAAGAATACAACGTACCACTACCCAGACTGGCGAAAGCGGACCTATACACAACGAGTCAGTCTGGATTGCAGGCATTTGGAGGGATAGGTACGAACGTGATAGCCATCGAGACCATCCGCATTTCTTTCGGCAATACTTCATTGGCAAGTCCAAGGCTGCTGGGAAACATAGGCCCATACACTAGGCCAACAACCGCCGAGGATAACGCGTTTTCAAGGGTAGAGTTGATGAACCAAATGAGGATATGCATTACCAGAGCAATTCCTGGCGGCAACACGAAAAGGAATCAGTGATCACATTAAGCCCAAACGATAGTCATATCATACCGCTGCAAGACAGTAATCATCAGCATACAAATACTCTTTATCGAATTGGAAATCTTACGTGCATGCTTGTATTATATATTTTCGTTGAGTATATGTTAATCTGTATGGAATCATTAGGATAGATGGGGAATAAACAGTAATAGCAACAAACACTGGAGTAAAATAGCCCCAAAGCAAACGACCGATGGCCATACCTCCCCAGAATCCGCTGCTAACATAGCCAACGGTTTTGGGATCGGCAGACTAAATGACATAAGCGAGTGCGCACTAAGAATAATTCGAGACACTCACCCGGATAGTTAGCAGATATGATACAATCTGTAGGTAATTCAGATATAGCGCTTTTCACTAGGTTAGATACAACTCACAAATCCTTGGAAAGTAGTTTCGCTGATTGGAGAATCTTCAATTGAAGAAGCATTGTTTCATTAGATAGGGCTTACCTTCCGTTGTATACCCAGGCAAACATGGAGAAAGCCCACTGATATACCATTGATAAAGCAAGAAGAAGTGCTGCAACAAATTATCTCAGATAATGTTTGACATAGGAGTGCACGAGACATACTATTAGGAGGAGAAGCCGGATTGAGACAAGTAACAGAAGATGACCGGCTCTTGACGACCGAGGAACGAGGTTCAACCACATCAGTATTGTTTTCCGATCTATTTGTAACGAGAGCGGACTGCATAGCTTCCACCGCAGCCTTGTGATCAGCTGCAACCTCATTTGGTGTCGGCAGGAAGGCGTAAACAATGAGAAGGGTGTTTATCGCAGACAGTACTAGCGAACCCAGATAGAAATGGGCCCATGGAACTCCTTTGCTGATGATTGTTGTACAAACTAGAGGGGCAGTGAACGATCCTACGCCTAGATGACGCGGAGTTAGTCGACAAACAAGTGGCATAAGGTGCATATTTACTCCAACATCCGAGAAGAATTCCTAAGGGCTTTTTGGGTGTAGAAGCAACGTATGAATTTCTGGCGCAATCATGAAGACCTGATTTCTCGCTCATAACCGGATCACTTACAAGGAAGCTGTCAAGGAAGGGCTTAGAGTTGCAATGGCGGATCATAAATCGTAACGCACCTGTTAAAAACGCACGCGCAAAGGCCGCGATGGCATAGGCGGCCAAAAGTTCAGGATAAGCACGTGCGGTTCCCATAATAATGAAGAAAAGGGGGTGAACGAGACTGAAAAAGAACATGGTGGCAAATCGGGCCTTGGACGGTGAAAATCCTATGCCCGATACCGCAGATGTCGTTGACGTATTATTAACGGAATAAATGTGACGTAGGAAAGATACAGCGGGGAGATAAGTCCTTCCTTGTGACTCTAGGAAAAAGCGACCAAGGAAGTTCACTCCTCTCTCCAAAAAAATCGTCCCGATGGCAAATCTGATAGGTGGTCAATGAGCGATCCCGTAAAAGGCGTAAATTCGCTCACCCGACCGTGCTTCCGGCGAATAAAAGTGACGAAGTGGTGTAAGTTAAATGAAAATCGGCTTCGAAATCTGTAAAGAATCAAGTGAATGATCATAAATCACAAGGTTACGCTTACATGGTAAAATGGTTCCAGTGACTGAGTAAAAATGTCAGAAGTTATTATCGAATTTCACCGATTTACTAACCTCCATCACCCCACCCACAGACATAATAAACAAAATACGCGGACGCCAGACGACGTGTCTTATGTTCAAATTGTTGACCTTCCGGAAGAGTTTTTTCTTCCTCAAATGCTCCACCCAAGGAAGTTTTTCGGATGCTCAGAGAAGAAGGGAAGTAATGTGCTAAAGTAGCACTCGAAGGAGAAGATGTTGATGCACCAGGAGATGGTAGTAATATTTTTGCTGGAAGATCGGTGGATATACCTGGGAGCAGAGTATGCGATACCGGAGAAAGCGAAGGCGTATATGGGGGGCTATATTGCGTAGGGGTAGATGCACCAGCCGTCACATCAACAGCAGGATGGCCAGCAAATGAAGATAAAACATCGACAGCATGACCGTGACCGAGACGGACTTGTGAAGGAAGTGTTAAAGTTGGGGAAGGGAGAGTTCCCAAGCACAGTGAGGGGTTTCGACGATTGTTCTGTACATTCGAAGATAATTCGGTATGCGAGTCATCAGTTTCGTGAGGGGAAAGGGAGGTCATTTTGTTTACATTCATAGGGCACGAGATGGTGTGATTTTATAGCAAATACGATGGGTTCATGGGGAAGAATATTCCCTTACAAGGATCCTCCAATGCAAGGTGAAACCCTCAACCTCCGTCCATAACATGCGCCCATCTGCTCATCCTGAGGTGGATCGGGCCGTTCGATAGATCGTTTACCTCTAATCTCCTCGCTGATTGGGCAGACTATGCGAGAGATGACACAGTGACATAAAAACTGAACTCTGGAGATTCAATTCGCAGTAAGTGAGACGTACTCGTGATATGGCAGCAACCGATGTGGGCCAGCTCGGCCGACAGTTTGGCAGAGGAAGGGATCGCGAGGGTGCAGATAAGTTCCCATATAAATTTACGTCGGGAAGGCCAAGGGACAGGTCGAGGTAATGAGCGCGTCTGACCTTCCGCTAGGATGGGTCATCACAGGGCATTGGAAGTCGGACCGTCGGATGATATGCTTGATTCTAGAATGCAAGGCATACTATTGCCGCAAATCAGCTGCAGTACCGCGTTAAGTTCTGTTAATTTGGCACACTGAGGGGAACAAACATCTTTTATAAAGGTTGATTCCGATTTATGGCTTGCCATATTTTGTTGGGACGTTGTGGAGTTGAAAGAAATGTTTGAAAAGATTAAATGTTTGGCGAACATGTCTCGACACGGAACAAAAACAATCATCTCCAAAAAAGGAAACCGAGGTTCAGAAATTGCAGAGTTGCAGATCCGAGCCTTGGAACTTTTTTCACGAGAGGCCGGGCCACGGACTCACGGATACTCAGATAGGACCCTCAAAAGTGTATCTTGAGCTGCGAGCATATACCGACGTTTACTGGTCTAGGACGCGCTGTATGTAACATTCTGATCTGCGGTTTATTAGATGGGCATTTTAC
>MU267686.1:0-75981 GCA_021014935.1 Hygrophoropsis aurantiaca
TAAGTGAAATGTCCATAATTTCCCCTGCCGTGATCGCAACCACAAGTCGCACAGCAACTTTGAGCAAGGGCTGCTAATTTCTTTGGCATATCTTTCTGTAATGGACGACATGGATTTCATTATGACGATCGACTCAGACGAGGATACCTCTGCACCCCGCAACTCTGCAAAATCCCAAGTGTTGGATGCAGAAGAAGCTGGTCTCAATCCGGATTTTGATTTTGACTTGACCAGGGACCCATATGCTGATTTGTTGGAAGCGGATAATCATGATATTATCAGAAATGTGACCAAGCCAGTGAGTTCATTTGTACCGCTGTATAGGTGAAGCTGATGTTGTTCAATAGAGTCCTTTTTCTGTCGATGACATTATCGAAAGAAGAAAATTGAAAGCATCCTCCAGTAAGCGGAAACGCGAACCAGAGAGCGATGAAGATAATGACAGCGATGATGACGGGAGAGAAGAACTTGATGATAGCGATCCCCTCGTCACGACTGACGATAATGATAATGAAGACACCGAGAACTCATCCGCTGAGAGCCAAGACGACGCCCAGTCGAGCTGGTCGACATCTGAAGACTCAGAGCAAGAAACTCAAGTAGAGAAGGATCGCAAAAAGGCTTTCTTTGATTCTGATGCAGGCCCAGTTGACGCACACGCATCGTTTTTGACCATGAATCTCTCTCGGCCAATCCACAAGTCACTTACTAGTCTCGGCTTCCATAAACCCACACCAATTCAGGCAGCGACAATTCCTGTTGCTCTTGTCGGCAAGGATGTTGTGGGCGGTGCCGTTACAGGTTCTGGGAAGACAGCAGCTTTTATCATACCTATGTTAGAACGGCTTTTATATCGGGAAAAAGGAAAAAACTTAGCTGCCACTCGATGTCTAGTGTTAGTGCCTACTAGAGAGTTGGCCGTACAGTGTTTCGAAGTTGGTTCACGACTTGCTTCTCACACAGACATCAGATTTTGTCTTGTCGTTGGCAAGTCTGTTTTCCGGTTGTCGGCATCCTTTTCTGATTGTAGTGTCGTTTTAGGTGGTCTCTCTATCAAATCACAAGAGGCGACTTTGCGTAGTCGTCCAGACGTCATTATAGCCACTCCTGGTCGTCTCATCGATCATCTGCATAATTCGCCTTCCTTCACTCTAGATGCACTCGATGTTCTAGTTCTTGATGAAGCCGATCGTATGCTATCAGACGGGTTCGCCGACGAGCTTGCAGAGATCGTTCGGGCTTGTCCTTCCTCACGACAAACTATGTTATTTTCCGCTACCATGACCGATTCGGTAGACGAGCTTGTAAGAATGTCATTGAACAAACCCGTCCGCCTCTTCATGGATCCTAAGCGGACTACAGCGCGTGGATTAGTTCAGGAATTTGTTCGCGTTCGTTCGGAGAAAGAGGCAGAGCGATCGGCGATGGTTGTAGCTCTTTGTAAACGAACATTCAAGAGGCGTGTAATCATATTCTTCCGTAGCAAAAAACTGGCGCATCAGATGCGGGTCGTATTTGGGCTTCTAGACATGAAGAGCGAGGAGTTACACGGAGATCTTACTCAAGAACAGGTTAGATATATCTCCAACGTTGTTGTCTTCCGTTGACGAAAATTTTCTTAGCGTTTGAAAGCTCTTCAGTTGTTTCGAGATGGTATGGTGGACTTCTTGATGGCGACTGACCTCGCATCTCGCGGACTAGATATCAAGGGCGTCGAGACCGTTATCAATTTCGACATGCCTAATCAACTCGCTCAATATCTCCATCGAGTAGGAAGAACAGCTCGAGCTGGCAGATCTGGTCGGTATGTAATGGAAGACTACCCACGCTCTTCGAATTTTGATACATAGTCCTAGCTCAGTTACATTAGTGGGTGAAAGTGACCGGAAAACATTGAAGGCGGCTATCAAGTATAGCACTGGCGAAGACAACATCCGACATCGCGTGATCCCCGCTGATATCTTGCTGAAATGGGTGCAAAAGGTGGAGGATTTGAAAGAGGCAATCTCAAGCATCCTTCAAGAAGAGAAAGAAGAAAAACAGGTACCTTTAGGATCATATCAGAGGTATTTCCACCTGACTCTGTCGATGTAGATCCAACAAGCAGAAATGGAATTGAAAAAGGGAGAGAATATGATAGAACACGAGCGAGACATATTTTCTAGGCCAGCGCGAACTTGGTTTCAAAACGAGCAGGAAAAGAGCAAATCTGCAGGTGACTGGACCTTCATTGCTTATTATATTATAAGCTAAAAATTCGTCTTAGCTACGAGTAAGCTGCAGTATGAAGCTGGTTCCTCTCAATCGAAAGCAAAACAACAATCTACGGATGAGAACAAGGTATGGCTGATCTATCCGAACAAGCGCCAGTGATGAAATGTATACTCCAGCCCAAAAGGGATAAATATTCTGGTCTTTCAAGAAAGGCAAAGCGGCGGAAAATGGCAATAGATGAAGACAAGAAATCAGGTGATACAGGCGCTGTCAATGCTGCGATCAGACTGGCCAAAAAAGAGGGACGACCAACGAAAATTGGTGTTCCATTGAACGTCACCAAGAAATCATCGAAAAAATCAAAATCTTCACATGCAGCGAGAGCAACAGCTGGTGGCGGTGGAGTTTTTGGCAAAGACTTGTCACAAAAGATTGTCCGTGGGGAGGGTATTCGAGCAAAAAAGGGGGATGCCGTTGGTGGAATGGGGAAGAAGAAAGGGAGGAAGCATATAAAAAAATAGTTATCTTCCTCGTTTGTATTATCCAAACACTACGGTACACATGTCCGTGTCAGTGGAAGAGAAATATCAGGAGATTGAATGTTTTGAATATGAATAACATTGTTGGACGAGTTACGGTGTACGAGAACCGCCAGCTTACTACGAGTAGCATCAGCGATGCACATAGTCGTGATGGGCCCTAGTAACTTCATAGATATGGTCTCCCGTATCGTTCCTTCTAAATAATGGCTTAAATAAGTAGTTTCTTAGAAGATGCTCAAGCTCAAGTCGCGTGGCAGTCGATTCTATTCCTTTTGTTTCTCAAAAGGTTCGCGGATAATGAGCATCTCATCCGGCCGTGGATACCTGATACCCCATTTTGGTTTCAAAGCGCCATTGTGCTCCCATTTACCATCGAAAGGTCTTGTGTATCTTTTCGCTCTATCGATTCCTCCCATATTGGCTGAAAAAACAAGCCAAAGTTTCCAAGCTGTCCATTTGCAGAATGGAACAAAATGCCTTTGCATCGCTAGCCGTCTTACAGCTATCTACAGCCTGTCGTTTACTGGCCTCTGCTTGCTGTCCTGACAAAGATCTTGTGGCACTTGTGTCTCGACTGGGTGGAAGAGATAAACTAAGCCTGTGGAAAATGCAAGGTGGCAAAAAATGGGAAGTTGACGTCGGAACGGATGACAGGGCTACTGAAGAAATCGTGGGGTTAGCATGGAGTTCCAGTGGTAAGATCATGACTTACATATGGGGTCTCTGACCTAATCATCTCGTTCTTTCAGGACAAACAATTGCTGTCGCGCATGATCCCCCGCGGGTCACCCTACACTCCGTCCAAGACGGAAAAGTAGAGCGTTTATTACCCATTACGCCGCCCATTACCCTAGAGACTAAGACTATTCGAATCACAGGCATATGGTGGTTTTCTGGTCAGATAGACACTCCTTATGATTCCATACCAGACATCTTCAAAAGGAATGCTATCACGGTGTGTTCTTTCTCATCTGAGTGCCTTTTTTTGAAACTGATTCATCGTGAAGACAGGTTCAGCTCTTTCTATCTTAAAGACTCTCCCATTACTCGATCATCTACATGAAGGCGACCAGAAGCTGACGTGAGCACTCAAAAGACGCTCGTGTGACGTTCAATGACAGCCCATCAGCGCGACAGATCTTTTTGCTTTTCAAGGCACGCAGGTCAAACACATATCCCAGCCATCCACGCCCACTGTTATAAGCGAATGGCCTTCGTTGATTCTAGAGCCCAGTCTTGCATCTATTACTTCTTCACATCAAGCTGAAGATAATTTCGGCAATTCACCCAAAGAACATTCCGACGAGACCCGATTTTCAGAAGATGTGAACAGTGTTCTTGTCGCTATTGATGACCTTGGCAATGCTCACTGTTTCTTGGATGGCAGTTATCATCTAGGCTATTTCGAATCAGCTCCCGCATTTCCTACTACGGCCCTTTATAAGGACCCGAAGCTGCCAATTTTTTTCATGCACCCTCAGGAGTCACTTTATGATGCAATGGGAGCTGGCATTAAACCCGTGTCGGTTGAACTACCATTACTCGCCACTCCTAAAGTCCGTAATCTTGCTAAACTCTCGTCGACCGCTCGTGAATTGGTGGGGTATACTTTACGGGTGATCAAGGATATGCGTGACACATGGTTCGGCTCTGACACTGTCACTGGAGCCAGAGAAGTTGGTCCGAAGTGGGCGAACTCGTTAGAAACAAAGCTCAGAAATTCTTTTGGCCGTGAGTCGAATGTTTTTCTTGATCATTTTATTCCGAGATTCTCAATTTCTTGAAAATAGAGCAAGAACCCAATGTTGTCTTAGACTTAACTTGTCTTCTATTAACCGGTCATAGCTCCGACGGCCTCGAAGACTTCTTTGGGAGCAGTGAACAGATGACTGAAAGAGTAATACTATTATTGGTTCTCAGCTGTCTTTCTCTCAACTATCGTCTTAGGCATTCCAGAAATGGGACTCTTCGCTCACTGACTCTTTGATCAAGCTCCGCGACTTTTCTACTACCCGATTGGTCCCAGCCCTCCAACGCGTCCACATAATACTTGAAGAAATTCGAGGATGGTCCTATATGTAAGGGAGTTATTTGTGTGGCTCACGACATCCCCTGATGATACTGCAGGTCACACTACGCGCTCTTTCAAGTAGAAGCTGAGGAAATCAATGTCTGTCTTAGCCTTGCCCAACGAGCAATATTCATTGCTAGCTGGCTAGCTTTTCAGGCCAATCGGGAGCTTGGCACCTTTAAACATTTTTTAGCCTTTCTTAAACACGGTCAGTGTATACACTTGAATTATTCTTTAACGCTGCTCAACTAATGTAGAGGCCGCTACCGCCAATCCCACCGCTGAGCGCACAGTACCTGAATATGACGTCCTTGAAGTCAATAACTACTTGATGTCTGGGCTTGTCGCTAGCGATATCGATGGATGGTTCTTAGGTCCAATCCCCCTATTTGACCCGGCAAGCCTCGGGATCCCTGGGCAAAATCAGATGTTGGATGACATCCTTCTCCAGACCCAAGTCGCATTGCACGACCCGTTACAGACAACATGGAAAGCGGTATGTGTCTCATATACACAGATACATCTCATGTGACGTGCTTGCGGACAATTCAGAATATCACATCGGCGCAATTTTCAGATATGGACAGGAATTTGGACGCTCTAGTTCAGAAATTAGCCTCAACATGCCAACAGATTTTTTCCCGAGCTTCTCAGGCTGCTGCTCGATCCGCCGTAACAGCAACTGATGGTGGGGCTATACTACCACAGGTGGCAGCGGGCAGGCCAACTTCTGAAGCAGGCGATCAATCATTTGTTCGCCAGCGAATTATAGGCGATAAAAATGCAGTGAGTCTTGAATTTTTCTCAAGTTCACGCACCACACAAATTCGGATCCTATAGCCTGATGGATTCGTGCAATACCTCGCCATCCGTATGTCTTCGGATCTTCGGTCCTTCCGTGAGTCGATCTTTCGTGTTCATCGCCTTTAGGAATTCAATGTATACAAAATAGTATGTCTGGTTAGAACGCCTTACGGTAAATATGCTCCAGGTGTCCCACTGCATGTTGATGTTGGTCTTTTGGAGTGCTCCGCAGTCGGATACCACGGCGAACAAAGTGTTGAGCTCAATGTTCTGGATGCGGACTTTTTTGATGACGAGTACCTTGTCATAATATACAATGTCAAAAACAGCGAAGGTGAAGCCGATCTTTGCCCGAGCCTTCTGTTCTGGCTGACTATGAGCTACTATCTAGGCCCTATGTTTATCGCAACAGTCAACTACCGCGATCTAGAGTACCGAGAACTCCAATCAGAAGGATACGTAAATGCACCTGTCCGAAAAGAGATAGTGACATATGTGGTTCAAAGATGGAATGAGGGGCATGTAAGTATCATGCCGCCACCATGATTTTGTCGAGACCCGTTGACCGGCGGTTTTATGATGACATGGAGCAGTTTCCGTCAGCGAGTATCCCGATCAAACGGTGCCGTCAGCTAATTGCCTGCAAGAATGGACCAGTGTCGCTCGCAATGAATGGGAGAATCGGACGAAGGGTCGTTTGCATTTTGGATGGTAGCGGAGGGACAATGGAGATACTGGATATGGAGGGAGATGAGGAGATGGAAGGTGATGATGAAGCCGAGATGGAGTCGTTCGGTGCATAAGTAACGAAAGAGTATGTGATTTCGGACCGTAGTGTGAGGCATCGCAGCCTCGTTGTGGTTTTATTCTTCATGGTTTTACAGGCGTGTCCAAGACAACAACGAGGGCCGAAAAAAGAGGAGGGTCAAGTATTTGGTGTACCTTTTTAGGGCAAGGTGGTCCACTTTAGTGCGTGAAGTTGGTTCTCCGGTCATTGCGGTGTGAACAGAACAGAAGACGTTTGTCGAGGAGACTCAGTGAGTCAGGAAATGGCTGGGAGAACGAAATGAACTCGCGGCAGAACAGCTTCGCAATCAACAGGGCCAGATATTCGGAGACAAGATCCAAGATTGTGGCGAGGATGAAATGCACAGGACTCAGTCGGGAATGAACGCAAATCACAGTGAGCCATCATTCAACCCTGCACGGGCACACCTGCTGCTAGATCCCTCCTGCTGGCGCACAAAAAATTGTGCAAAAATAATATTAAAAGGCGACTTGCAGGCTTGGAACTTCCTCCGGGAGGTATGGCAAAAGGCGCCACGCTTCAAGGTCTGACTGAAATTGTAAATACGCTCGGCTAACTTGATCACACCGCGGCTCTTTCCTCGTGCCCTTGATTCGAATTCTTTTTCCCTGCCATTTTAAAGCTCTCTCTCTGGATCCATCCACAATCCGCGCCCTTCCTTTAAATCCGTATCTTTTGTCTACTGTGCGATAAGACCTTCCTACTATTATTCTCACCCGACACTGAACTCCCATCCTATCCCCATCCTATGCCCATTAGACCAAACTCATCTGGACAGTCTCCCCCAGACGATAATATCGACTATAAACCCGACATCGACGACCCCACCTCGCGCATGTCTTCCGACGTTGCACTGCGCAAGAAGAAGAACGCTGATGCCCAAGCTGCTTTCCGACAGAGGTCGCGATCATCTTGCCTTGGCTCCTGTAACGTCACTGATCTCTGTATTATAGACGGGCCAACTACATCGCGACGCTGGAGGAAACGGGTCAGTCTGTTGACAGAGCAGGATCATAAATGTACTGATACCACTCGTCCCCAAAGTAACGAGCTTAGAATCTGTAGTCCTTCAGCTCCAAGATTCCTGCCGTGAAGCCCGCGCCGAGGTCACTGATTTGAAACAGGAAAATGCACGGCTTAAACACGAATTACGCGAACGGGAGACCATGCTCAGAATGTGGCAAGGAAGGAAACCCGGGCATGCACCCGATGAGTTAAGCCAAGTTTCCTCATCTCTTCCTTCGTCCCATGGCCAATCAAGTCGCATGAATCCCCGGATATCTACGACCCATGGGAGTCAATTCGGAGATAATGGCCTTTCTTACCAACCAACCGAAGAAACCTCTCCTTCACTCAACGTTGCATCATATAGTGCCGGACCTAGTCATAGCTACCCACAACACTCTCCTTCTTTGTCGTACGCCGGCGTCGATAATGAGCATCTACCGGGGGATGGATCATCCCATGCGCATCGTATGTCCAAGTATCATCCATACGCCTATCCTATGCAACCTTCAAGCCGTGACGGAACTTGGACCCAGGGAATGTCGCAGAATACTTCTTCTAACGGTGGGATTTCTATTGTATCGTGTTAGCGCCATCACATCTCATTGACTCCACAGGTTCACCTACTTTGACATCGCCGGAGATGTATGTTAACCGTTTTCCCATGGAGGACCAGAAGGTTCCTCTGAATCATCTGGAAACTACACCTTACGTGTTTCCAGGAAGTCGCTCAATATCTCCATCGGCGTCTACACCGCCTTCTTCATCTAGCACATCACTCACTTCGCCTTTCCAATTCACATTTCCTCCCGATGGCTCCATTCCCCAAGATCGGCCTATCCTCGATTACAATCGACCATTAAATGGACATGGTCCCGAAGTGACACTTCACGGAGGCACTGCGGACATATCTCTATCTGGTCCCGGCAGTGATGGTGTTCGATACAGATTAGGTCCACGGCGGGCAAATTCGGGGCCTGAGCGCCCTCTTCTCCCTGCTCTTCCTCAATTTTCTGGAAGCGAAAACGGGTCTCAACATGAACGGGGAAGTAGCGAGGGAGAGTCCAACTCATATTCGTTACGACCCCGCCGCGGCGGAACCGCGTCTCGGGACTCACGGTCACCTTCTCCAGGAGCACCCCCGATATCTGGTACTCTCGCTGTCATCAAAGCGCAAGCTTTCGGCGCCTTGCGCAGAACAAGAACGCGGACTAAAAAATCTTCTGAAGGGGCTGCCAAGGTGGCGATGGAAGTACTAGAAGCTAGGGGTATTGGGATGGGTGTGGCTACAGGCTCGAAACGACCCCGCCTTCACAGCGATGACGCTGACATGCAGCCATGATTTAATCTAATTTGCTTGCACTTAGGAATATGTATAAGTATAGTTCAATTTCTGCTCAATGTTTGTGGACTTCAAACCAATTTATTTTAACAGCTGACCTACGATACTTACACCGTGGTTGTCTAGTAAACACTGTGGCATACTGTAATATGAAGGTTTATGATAAACAATACATAGCGTTCCAACTTATCTACTCGGTATGAAAGATCGCACGTTCTCGCTGGGGTTTGAAAATCGGAGATACGTTGATCGTGTGATCGGACAGCTCATTCGCTTGGACCGCGAATTGTGGAGTTCGTGACTTGTAAGATTGAACAGTGGAACCAAAGATTGTGCGGAAAAATGATAGATGTTCTAAAAGTATACAATGCAGTTCCATTGGTGGTATGATTAACGTCAAGACGATTCTGTGAAACTTGTCAAGAAGGCCAGTTTATCCTCGGAACTGCTACGTCCCACGGTCCTCTTATCTCACTGCGAATTAGTGAATCTTAGCTATTTGCCCATAGAATATACTAAGAAATAACGTACTTTTTGTATTTTTGTGCCCAAACCAGCAGTGCTGGAGCAATAAATGTGACAGAGAACAACACGGCTGCGTAAATGATTGATACCGAGATTGATAAACTCGCCGTGAGAGCAATGCACATGATAGAGATCAAGGCAGTGACGAAGGCTTGCATTATCTTGGGAATGAACTGAGTTTAATCTCAGCGAACAATACAACTGCTAAACGCCAAAGAAGTACCCGCAGACGATGACGGAGAATCGGCAGTAGTGCAAATAACTGCACCCCGAATAAGACAAGAGAGAATACAGCAAGATCGTCAGGTAGTCGAGAGGCTAGGACGACAGAGGACGATATCGCGGCGTTCATTGAAAGAACGGAGGTGAGTCTGGCAACTATTTTCAGAATGTCATGACTATCGCAGCATGAGGAAACCTCACCGTTCCTGGGACGGTATTCCAGGTTTCATAGAGCTATAATCGGCGAGCAATGCGTTCAGAATGAAGAGAAATGCTGATATAGCCCAGATAGAATCCGAGGACGTTGCAGCAGTTAATGTTCGCAGGACGGGTGACAGGCCCATCAGAGCGAGGAATACCAATAACGATGATTTTAGAACTTTGGTACCTGTGGCAAAAGCACGTTCAACCTATCCATCCCACGGAAGAGCCGATAGTAGAAGCCACGAACGACTGGAGATGCCATAGACCACCTGAGTATCAGAATAGTTCAGCACTTCCCAGAGCATGTATCCGACGAGAAAACATGCTATGGATGTCCATAGCAAGACACGAGGGTCGAGTAAGTTCTCCTTGAGCCTCACGAATACAGCGATAAAGGTGAATATAGTTGCAAGATGTTGGGTGATTGCGCATGAGAGTAGTACGAGAGGCCCGTATGTGTAAGGCTTAAAGTTGGCTGTGGTGGAGCTATTGATTGAGTCTGATGAATCATAGGATGAGTTCTAGCTTACGATTCTTTCGCAGCGAGGAAAAGAAGGAATCTGAGGGAATAAAATTGTCAGGATGAGGCTGTTTCTTCCACAAAACTTTCTCCCATTCTCCGACAGGCATGCATACGAACAGAACAACAACCCGCTGACGAGCACCCAACCACGCAAGAAAGACCACGTGGCCTTGCACTTAGTCATCCTTACCATGAATCTGATCAACACGACTTCGAGGCTGAAGTGCTGATAGCCATAGAAGCAGTATACTGCGAGGGCTCTACTCTCATAGTAAATACTCTCGCTCTTGCTACTCTTTGTACAATATCTCCTACTTGCCCATGCCACTTTGGGCAGGAGGATCAAAGGAAGCCCGTTGCTGGCCAACTCAAGTGCTCAGTGTTAAATACCTTCCCCGTTGATTCCAAGACTGTCTATTGCGTGCACTCAGGATAGGATAGCCATTGCAATGAGTATTGAATAAGGATAAATGGAAACGAGGGTGTCCATAATGCGGACCCGTCTAGTAATTGATCGATGTTAGATTACGATATGGGAGATATAACGCAAGCATGAGAGGGATATGCTGGTGGTTGTACTAACATCATATCCCTAGTCAGATCCGAGGCCAGCAAGTGAATGACAAGCCCTGAGGCCTGTACCCGCGAAAAAGGTTGGCAATGCATAAGCCTAGAAGCAATCACCATAAGTCAATCAACCGACTGGGGCAATGCATATCACATTCATAAACAGGCCAACTAATCCCACTGCACGGAAATTGATGAGTTGCAAAAAGGAATCTTGAGATCTGATACCTTACCACCAAACGTTCTTCCTGCCTCGCCTCCGGGAGGGGTTTACGGGTCTTCGTGGCTTCCAGTTGAGCAGCTAGACGCCCGCGGTTGGGGTTTGAAGCATTTGTGCCTCGTGCTTGAGCCTGATTTGAGAAACAACACAAGGATTGAGATTTCTCCAAGCTAATAACATTGAACCCACTGATTTCAGTCTCCTTTCCGCAGCATCTGCAGCGGCGGCCCGAGGAGAGGCAGACCCATATCCTTGGCTGGGTCCGCCTGACGAAGGTATAGCACCACCGAGTACTTGGTGTCCACCAGAATGTGAAGAAGATCTCGAGCAAAGAGAACCCATGCCTTGTCACCAATTCAAGTGATAGAAAACGCCTAAGTTGTTGTTGAAGATCAGGTGTGGGTTCTATTATTAATCCGCACATCGTTACCTGAGTAGTCTCAGACGCCCAAATACTGACATGCTCACATGGATCATAAACTGGACGATAAATATCATATGAAACAGCCGGGACTCCTATCTAATTATCCATTTTATCTAGGAAGAGACTCTGCCAATTCACGGTAATCCCCTCTATTCTCATCCACCGTAAATCTATTGCCGTTGCGTTCGTGAAGGTGAAATCCTTCCTGATGTCTGCGTGGCATACACTCCTGCATTCGCACATTTGACTCCTGCACTGGATGAATAAAGCAATGACCACTTACCTCCCACCATCGCATACTAGCATTCCAAGGTAAACTGGTGTGCAAACCTGCTTTGAGCATTCGGTTCTTTATTCCAGCTCCTAGAAGTAGGCCAAATATTGTCAAAAGAAATACAGTGACAACTAGCTGATCTCGTGGAGAGTCACGTTCTGAGATTGCATTAATTCAAGACTACCATAGAGCGAAGCAGCAAGCTCACGAAAACATCTCGCCTCAACATCACCCTCTTTCCCCGTCGCTGTATCTGGGTCTGTATCACCGATAGATGCCCCTACACAAATTTTCAAATTCTGATTTAAGCACCACTGTTTTGTACACGAAAGACACGGTTTGGATGGGTTATCGGGAATGTCTAGACGCAGAATAGTGTAATTTGATTGAAAACAAATGCCTGAAAACCGTTAACAATCATGTTGATCTCAGCTACTCGGAGTGAGCACAACACATACACTTGCAGAAGCTGGTTGCTTCCCATTTGTTTGCACGAGTAGGAACCTGGAGGTTTGTGAAACTACATTCTCCTTGATAATTTGGGCACACGCACGATATAAACAACAAAGAAGAGAATAAAGGCCAGCTTCAATGAATTGAAGCAAAGTCCATGTTGTCGTAGCATGAGGGTGGGTGGCGTGGATTACTTACGCACGGCCTGCGCTCTACATAACTATGTCAGGACCACACAACACTTTCAGCCAAAATTGTGAACCACTCATTCCTTTGCAACTTGCTCTCTCTGGTTGACAGTTACTAGCCAAAGTCGATCTCAGCATTAGTGGTCCATAAATATGTCTGCCGAGTACGAAGATGTCCTCACAAACCAGCCTGTTGTGATCGACAATGTCTGTTGCTTTTCTCCCCAATCGTTATCGCGCTCATGGTTTCTCATAACTTAGGGCTCAGGCACTATCAAAGCTGGTTTCGCTGGTCAAGATCATCCGAAGTGCTTCTTCCCGTCTTTGTAAGTGCTGGCATTGCTGTCTTTCTGTCGTTACGCGGTCTTTAACCGCGACCAGCGTTGGCCGACCAAAGCATGTGCGCGTCATGGCAGGTGCGTTAGAAGGAGATGTGTTCATCGGTCGCCGGGCGCAGGAATTTCGAGGGCTACTAAAAATCAAATATCCTATGGAACACGGCATTGTTACTGACTGGGATGACATGGAGCGTATATGGAGCTGGATATACGCTGAAGAACTGGGTACGCTCAGTGAAGAGGTAATAAACGTGCATGGTGGCATTTGGGATTTCCTAATTCTAATGTGCATGAATATAGCACCCCGTACTATTGACAGAGGCACCTTTGAACCCACGAAGTAATCGCGATGTCGCCGCGCAGATATTCTTCGATACCTTTAATGTCCCAGCGCTTTTTCTCTCTGTTCAAGCTGTCTTGTCTTTGTGCGTGGTTTCACATATCTCTTCCATTTCTTTTTCACCTTGTACCAAGATACTCGTCAGGCCGGACGACTGGTATAGTTCTCGATTCGGGAGATGGGGTAACGCATGCAGTTCCTGTGTTCGAAGGGTTTTCGATGCCTCATGCCATTCGCAGAGTTGACGTCGCTGGAAGGTATGTGACATATTTGTTCATCGTCATATAGACAACATCAACAAGTGATCGCACTTAGAGATGTGACAGACCACCTTCAGCTTCTCTTACGCAAGTCTGGACATCATTTGCATACCACTGCTGAGCGTGAAGTCGTTCGAATTATAAAAGAGAAATGCTGTTATGTTGCACTGAATCCCCAAAAAGAAGAAAAGGACTCGTTGGGACGCACTGAAGAATTTAGACTGCCAGACGGAAATGTTGTTCAGGTAAGTTCAATGCATCTGATTGTGCACCCCGCTTCACACTATAAAATAGCTGGGATCCGAACGTTTCCGAGCACCCGAGATCTTATTCAATCCTGAACAGATTGGCCAAGAATATGCTGGCGTACATCAGGTCGTTGTCGATTCTATCAATCGCGTAGATTTGGACCTACGAAAAAGCCTGTTCTCGAACATCGTCCTCAGCGGCGGCAGCACGTTATGTAAAGGTAGACTGGTTTTCGTTAAGCCACTAAAGATCCATTCCGTGATGCATCTTTGATTCTTCAGGTTTTGGTGACCGTCTCCTCAACGAAGTTAAGAAGCTAGCATTGAAAGACGTCAAGATCAAGATATATGCGCCCCCGGAGCGCAAGTATTCGACGTGGATAGGAGGTTCCATATTGGCCGGGTTAGGAACTTTCAAGAAGGTCGGTACACAATTGTTGTCTTCGGTTTGTTTTATTGATTATCATGTTCCAGATGTGGGTATCCGCTGAAGAATATCAAGAAGACCCTGATATCATCCATAAGAAACTGGGCTTCTGAACAACAGTAATAATCTGATATGTTGACTATCTTTCCATCCACCGTCTTTACCATCTGCAGCGATACCCATCATATTTCACCATCTTGTAATTCACTTAGAATGCATGCGTTAATAGGATGTTTTACGGGTTTTGCATGTGCATATCGTTCATGAAGGCGTAGATAAAGGCATACACCAAAGGTACAACTGAAAAGACAGAAGGTCACGGCTATTACTTGCCCTTCTTGGGGGCTTCGGCTCCTTTGATCTTCTTGGTCCCACGGAACTGCAATGCAAATATCATTTAGCAGAGGCGGATGGTAATATCTACAACGATTTTTCACCTTCTTGGAGCGGTTCTTTCTCTCCTTCCGTAGTTTACGGGAAGCTTTGTCCACCTTAGTTTCAAGCCCAGACTAATGTATTCCTGGTGAGGTCGTGTTGCAACAACGATTCAATGATTGAACGCACCCTAACCAACCGATATTTGGGCTCAAATTTCCTTTGTGATGCCTCATCATCATATATTAAAGCGAACCCAGTGCTTCGTCCACCACCAAAGTGTGTTCGAAAGCCGAAAGTGACTACACGGCTCTTCTCGGTCTTGTAGATAGTAGCGAGCTTCTCTGCAAGCTCATCTTTTGAAACATTCGGTCGCGACGGGTGCAAGACATCGAGAACGAATTGTCGGCGGGCCAAGAGGCGGTTTGTGATGAATTTGCGTGTACGGAGAGTGACAGGTGCTGAGTTATCGGCCTGCGATTATGGAAGGTGAGCCCATGTTCATCTAGACTAATTGTGCCCCATCCATCACACTCTAACCGTAAATTTCATCGTACCAACACCGTTCGAGCTGGACGATCACCGTACAGCAACAAAGAAACGACACTCACCATGATGTATACCGTCGCTCTGACTTTTTGCAGCCTTCAGCCCGATTCTTGACGGGTAGTTTGATATCGTGAGGCTAAAACTTGGGGATCAAAGTCCGTTCGGCATCGGCCAGAGCTCAGCCACCAAGTGTCCAAAAGCGGACAAAACCATGACGCGCAGCAGTAACACAGGATCAGGGATACTTGCTCTGAGTCTCTGACCAGACGTTGGCCAGTTCAATTTTGTTTATATTGTATCGTCACTGCGAACAAACCGCGAATGTCATCAAATTTTGCCTCCTCGTTTGCCCCATATGTGAGCTAAGTTGTAAGGTATAGTAACCATTGTAATTTATCTGATTCGCTTTGTTATAGACTCCACCTCCAGATGTAACACTGGCGCCAGCTAAACCGCGAACATGGTTCCCAGTCTCTGCTCCGTCGTTGAGATTTGAAACATCTTATCAATCGGGCGGCATCCCGTCGTTCGATACATCAATTTCAGGCGGAGGTGTTATTCCAGAGGAGACCGAGGCCCCGCAACACCGGTGGGAAACAAGATATGGCATTCGTGCGGATCTACTGGCAGCATTTGCCTATCTAATAGGCCCATTATCAGGTCTGGACGTCCTTTGCAATCTTTTGTGCGAATCACAGGGATTGAAGGATTTTCGCAGCGCTGGCACTATTGATATTTGAAACGCGCAACGATTATGTTCGATTTCATGGTGGATTCCTCGTATCCTTGTTCCTGCGATGTACTAATATCGCGCTGCAGCATATCAATCTGCCATACTAACTACCTCCTTACTCGTAGCAAGGATATTTGCATCTCTATTAGCTATTCCATCTTGGATACGGCTTTTCCTCACCTTCGTATCGTGCTTGTTAGCCATTTCTATGTCGTAGGTTCCTTGATATGTTTTCAAGGGAAAATACTCATATAATAATTCAGAATACGAGCTTATCGCGACGTTCGCCACCACGATCCTACTCATTATCAACTGCCAATCATCGGAGATCTCGCGGGGCGCTGGGTTTCTGCAGAATAAACTCTGTTCTCGCCAATCAAAATCAAGCTCAAGTTCATATTTATATCTTAATTTCGAGAACTGTCAATGTTACGGATCAGGTAGCTTATTCTCTAAAGCATACAGGCCGTCTGCATCAACTTGTATATTTTATGTTTATATATACTGACGATTTCAACGCGTGTGCTCAAATTTAGTGCCTCGTTGTCAAGAGCCATCGAAATACACAAGAAAACATGATTAAAAAAATCCATACATAATGTGGACAAATCTACAGATTTTTGTTGTCCTGATACAAGTATAAGAGCGCCCGCGCATGATTAGATATAAGATAGTATGTGCAGGTTGTGTGCAGATATATTAAGACGCTCGGAACCCACTCAGATACATAAACCCAACACCTTCACTCCGCATCGACACGACGCCATGATAGCGGATCCAAGCGAAGCCTGAAGAACAGGCTGGAGAGCGTTGATAGTCGCATCCGTAAGGTTTTCGACAAGGTTCAAAATTTCGTCGATGTAACATTTTATGTCGTATATAACTGATAAAACAAGGATGAGCGTTGATTGAGTTCAGGGTTAGAAACAACATACTTGGTCCCAAGACAGGTCCGATGACAGGAAGTTGGTCTACCAATTGAACCGTCGCCGTGAGGACGTCCTTGATGAGATTGTCCATATTCTTGATCAATATTTCAACGTCGTTCGTTTTGTCAAAGTTAGCAAGACCATGTCCGGCGCCTAGCTCTGCTAAAGCCGTCTGAAAACCAAGGACGTTGTCGCTGAATCCCGATAATGCTTCGGCTGTCTGCGGCTGATACTGGGGATTCTGGACTGATGTCGCAGAATACTGAGCGGCCAAATTTTCTGAAAAAATTGATGAGACATGCGGCGACATGAGGGCGTAACAATTAGTTACGGTAGGTAGCTGCATAGCTTGTAGCATTAGCGTAATGTTGTCGGGCGTCAGCCAGTCGAGCCTCGTTTGCTTTTTGTCGGTCGTGCCCGGAGGGTACCTTCTTACGGGACATTGGCTTCGAAGGCTTCCCGGATTTCTTTGTATTGTGAGCGACAATCGATCTCATTCGAAACGCAGTAGATTCCTTGAAGTCGCGACCGGAGTGTTCGATAATGTTGAGATTTCGTAGCAGCGGTGGTCCATGTATTGGTTTCGCCAAGACTGGTAGAACAAGCGGCGTGTCAAGGAGCCAGATGAGCACTGCAGCGGGAATAAATATAAGAATGGCCCGAGCGAGGGACGGCATAATATGTAATGAGTGAGATAAAAGGAGTGGGAAGGACGGGGAATGCGGCTGGCGCTAGATAAGACAGAATAGAGTAGTAGAAACTGAAGGGGAAATAGGCAGTGATGATGGTTGATGAGAAGGTGGTCTTAGAAATTCTAGATGTGTTCTTATAGGTGAAAGTTGGATCTCAATGAACCTTATTTATCCTCGTCTGTGATTGGACCCCATTTCGTGTCTGTATCACGTGATGAAAGTCAAAGATGCCAATCCCAATGTGGCATTATTACATAAGCACATGAGAGTTGGCCACCTGTGTCCGACTCCTACAGTTGAAGACAAGCTGTCGCATCAAAACTTGGACCATAGCCTGCCCTGCAGGTGTATACTGTAAATTCTATATTGAGATATATTCAAGCTTGCGCCGATAAAATCCACTCCCTACCTTCGCATATACCTTGATTACATCCGACGTTCCAAACACCTCCGATGGCAGTACAGTCTTTCCCCTTCCCGTTCACTGTGCATCCACCACAATTCTCGAGCTCAGCGTCAGCATCGATGCATTCGTAGTCCCGAAAATCTCTTGCATCAGCAATCGGACAGGCATCAAATCCTATTGGGCATAGAGGACCTGCTCGTGCCTTCAATGAACGCTTCAAGTTGTGTTTATTGTGCCCCCGGGCAGAACTGGATGGCGAGGGAGAATGTGATGGATGTGATCTTGTAGGAGCGCTTGGGATTTGAGTACACTTCCATGTTGCTTGTGACCAAGCCCAGCCATTAGAACACTGAGGCATTGATGCTCCAGAGTTTAGTGGGCTTCGAGGTAGGCAACATGCTAATCGATTACTCCAATACCAGCCAGATGGTGGACATTGACTGTCTTTGGGTGGTGAAGGAGCAGCCGCGATACCACCGCTTGGTAGACAAGTCATTTTTTGTTCGAACCTATAATTTGGACTGATCAGATATTGTCATAATCAAGTGGGAGTCCGATCACCAAAACTCAGAATCAGCGCATTCACCCGATCCTCTTTTCAAGCGAGAAATATATTCGCAAACACTACGGGCGCCATTCCACGAATACTGATCTGGACAGGCGGGTGCAAAACTGTTCGTTGTTTGGGGAATCGTTGGCAGACAACATGATTTCTCTGGAATAACCAACTGATTACGTTGCGAAATTCGTAGAGAACCGTCACATACCATTCGACCAGTACCAACTGGAGTGGGACGGACAGGCCTTTCCAGAACTGAACATCAAATATTCAGGATGTCATTTAGAATATAATGTTGAACTTACGGTGGCTGGTTTTCGGTTGACTCGGAGGTTACGCCGTAGGGAAGGCAAGAGTTGGTGATTTCATACCAAAATTCACTGATCGAACAATTTCCCCCGTCGCTCGAGACTGAAGAAGCTTCTATCGATGGAAATAAAATGATTAAGGCAATAATGATTTTGACGCTAACAAAATCAACGCTGAGCATGATGATACACGAGCTTATACTGGGCCAGCAGAACTCGCAACGCTTGGAGAAATGACAAATAATAGGAGAATGGATTGAAGGAATGATATAGGTTCCTTACAATGGGTTCTTAGTGGATTTTATAACCACGACTTTCTATTATTGAAGACCGTGGAATTTCTTACCTTGCCTGGCACTGATGGTACTGGATGGATGCTTCTGCCGGTTGTTCAGCGCAACATACAATTAACTTATCTAACAAAGCGGGTCATTTATAGCGTAACAAGTTCGAGGTACCTTGGGTTTGGAGCAATACTGTGCCAATTCATGTTACACCTTTAATATCAATACCAAACCCTTAGATTAGAGAACTACGGCGGCCACTCATGAGTTCTTCATCCAGCGTAATAGAGGGTACAATACTATTTATTCTCAAAACTGTTCACAAATCTGGAGGACTACCAAGGGGTAGATATGGGTATTCGCGATCATAATCTCCGCTAGTCTATGCTGTTTGTTAGACACGACCAAAATCAACAATAGAACAACATGCCTGATAGTGCTTTTTGCAGAGCTCTAGTGGAGAAATAGCGAACATCCGCATCAGAGTCATTTTTCTGTTGTTCCAGCACAGGAATCACTCGTTGGTTGATAAACTCTCGACCTTCTACGGTAGCGCCAAAAGATACTGCCAGTACTTCCAAAGATTTCGCAACGTTGAATCTAATGTTGGGGATGGGATCCACAGCGAGCTGAAGGAGAGGGGCAATGATCTCGGACTGCACGATAGGTAGAGTCAAAGATGGTGATATAGTCTGTGTTGGTGATACAACATTAGTCGTGACAACGTCTTTGATCCCGAAAGCATACCGTTATCGCTTGCACCGTTGTCATTCTATATAGATAATTAGGGTGCTGTCCCATCCCCATGACCTTTGGAACGATCGCAACTTTGGCCCAATCGACGCCAAATACTTCCGTCAATTTTTTGAGATTGATTGTTGCAGCTTCACGTATACTGAAGACAGTATCGCCCAACCACGACATGCAAAGGTTGCCAAGTTGTTCGTCGAAGAAAGGCTTACCGAGCTGTGTGGCCAGTAAAGGGATGTATTCAATAATGGCTTGTCGTACACGCCATGATTTGTCTTCGGCCAGCTCGATGATAGCCGGCAGGAGACTATCGGAAAGAAGTTCAATATCAATGACTTGTGAGGAGATTTCAGTGTAATGTGGTAAAGGCCAAGCGTCATTCACATACCTCCATTCACTGTTTCAAGTTTACTAATGATATTCAGTCTGACCTCAGGGAATTCGTCCTTGAGCAGATGGAGGAAGAGTGGTAGTAGGTGTTCGACTGTAGCGTCTCTACCAAGTAGAGGTGCAAGCCCGCTGATTTGGTTTGCAAGAGCGGCGCGGACATGTTGTGATGTGTCGTGGGATAGATCTCGAACACAAGGTACAATCCGAGCAAGTACAACCTCTTTGTCGAGTAATTTCGAAAAACCTTCACCAAATGAAGTGAGAAATAGTCAATGAATAGCACCGCACTGATATTTACCTGGAATTTGGCCCGCTGCTGCGGTTCGAACTTCTGCTTCATTATCTTTTAAGAGCTGTACGTATTGCCCAATTAGTTCCTCCCTGACCAGCTCGAGTCCGACAGCCTCTGCCAGCTAAAATTGTTAAGTGAGCGTTGCAGGATTGAAGTAGAGCATTGATCTACCTCGTTGAAATGAGTAGCTGCCATGTATCTCACTCGCCAACTTTTATCAGAGATACTATGATTGATTTGTTTCAACAGTTGTTCTTTCACCTCGAGTGGTGTGAGCTGTTGTGCAATTGTGATGAGATCCTCGACGGTCAATAAGCGGACAGAATCTTGGTCGTCTGACTGAAGCCTGCGATATATTGGTAAGCCATCTGACAAGACATGCTGTTTTGAAAGGTTTTTCACGAAAGGCTACATGTGGATCAATACCAATATCGATCTCGGAAAACAGCAAGACTTACCCCGAGCCATTTCGCTGCGGCACGCCTCACCATAGGTGTATCGTCAGCTCCAAGAGCGGCAAAACCTTTCCGCAAGTCTTCCTGGACAGGCAAAGAAACTTTTGAATAGACGGGTGGGTAGAGAGCAGCAGATGACGTGCGCGAAGTAAACCATTCGCCTTGCGAAAGACGCTTGAGCAAGGGAATATAAAACTCTTCGACCTGCGCAGAGGACAGAACCGCAGCTATCTTTGCGATTGATTCTGCAGCCTTAATGAACAAATTGACCGTTAGCGTGTACAAGATAGATAAGGATGCAGCGAGAATTAGCGAACCTTATCGCGCACAAGGGTTTCTTCAACTGCAGATAAATTTTCGAGGGGTCCTAAAAGGACATGTGCGTACTGCTTCCCGCCAATATACTCCTCAAAGTTTCTCCCTAGCTCCTCTGCCAAAGCCAGTAGAACTTCATCCTCGTCGTCGACAGAATCTTGCAAGAAAGGAACGAGCTCTTCTCGAGCACGATCGGATCCTAATGCAAGTGCAATCGTAGGTATGCTGTGGATAGCATTCAGGCGCAACTGGACATCTTCTGATCGTAACTCATCCATCAAAACTGCAATCGGAGTAATCTAAGACAGTCGACAAGTCAGTTGCTATCCATCTGTAGTTCGTAGATTTATACGGACGTCCTCCATTGCGAATCCTGAATCCATCGTGGCGCTGGTATGTGGTTGATTTTGTCAGAGGAAGGACAACGAACAACAGCTGGTGGCGCTACCTACCAATGAATGACAGAGCAATGCTCGAAATATTATGACGGCTAACTGTATGATCTTGAATGATACTTGGATGATACTGAAGATATCTTCTATGGGTTGTGGGTTTCAATGGGGTTACTACTGAGAGCTTGATCTGGCTGTGATTTAGAATAGTTTAGAATGGGAAGTAGAATGGTGTTGTTTGGCGAATTGTTGTTTGACCATCGCGCCACTTCAGTTCAACGTTCAGATCTTTAGTCACTACTAACTTCATGCACTCTCAGTTATAGTCAAATAAATCAGATCAAGCGTTGACTATTATATACTTGTGATGAGTAGCTTGTCATATCAGAAAAACATAAATGATTTCTACTCCTCTCTGGCGACACTAATCGGAATATCATATGGGATACTTTGATTCGGCTTAGCAATTGTCGCTGAGGAAAACTTTCCTGGATCAATAACTTTCAACGCGTATGCATACAATCACGTCCAGCAAGTACCATACAGAATTTTGATGTAACGCATACTAACATTGACGGGTCACTAGCAGGATAATTGACGGATCTCGGGCCTGGGGAAGAGCAATGTTTAAGTAAGAACCTGAACCAGGAAATATTGCATATCTCGAGAAATGGGCCACAAAAGTGGGATTTAGAAGAGGAATGGCCTTGCGGACTGTATCTGATAACGATAATGATAACTTGATAATAGGCTAAATTACAGCGACATAGCACGCAAAAATGGGCATGTATCTAACGATTATTGTGCATGTTGTACAAAGCATGCACGCTTACCGTCCTGGAGAGTGTACCAAAGGCTATCGGGGCATTCGCCTTGCTATGCAGTGCAGCCAACCGTTGTAGGTCGGCGAGGTGAGGGAGAGCGCACCTTCGAGTCGAGTGTAGACACTAAACGATGAGCGCTTTGCCTATTGTTAATGATTAGTGCGCATGAACATGACAAAAGATCGGGGAGTCTATGTAAGTCTATAACTCTGTTATTATGTGCTTACATGGTTCGAGGTAGATAAGTGGCTCTGGCTCAAGACACAGCCTCAGTGAGCCACAGTGTGTGATGCAATAGCCCCTGCGAACCTAGCATACCATATAAACGTCTGTTTCCCATCTCCCGCAACTATCGCTGCGATCTCTAATCATTTTATCGAAACATGCCTGTCGAGCAAAGCAATGGACGAGTAATTCTCAGCCATCCCAAAGTATTTCAGTTTGCATTTACAAATTCAATACACTTAGCAACGTTATAGGGATCTTCTGCGCAAATTCTCTTGTACGGAGCGACCGTCGTCTCCTGGAAAGCTGGAACCAAGCCTCATCCTGAGCCGGCAGAACGCTTATTTGTCTCATCGAAAGCTTCTCTCGATGGCTCCAAGCCTGTCCGTGGTGGTATCCCTGTGATATTCCCATGTTTCGGGGCGCCTACCCATCCAGAGCACTTGAAGCTCGGTCAACACGGTTTTGCGAGAAGTGAGACTTGGTCTTTTGAGAAGATCGTCATGGATAACGAAGCTGGTGTGTCCGTAAGGCTGAGTATGTCAAATTTTCTCGCTTTTTCAACGAATTCACTTATCCGGAGCCCTCAGCGTTGGAAACCACACCGAGTATTGCTGCAAAATATGACAAGCCCTTCCACTTGGCTTTCGTTGTTACCTTAGCAGAACACCAACTGAGTACTGATTTGCATGTGACGAACACCTCTACCTCCGATATGTTTCCTCCGGACAACCTGGAATTCCAGGCGTTATTTCACAATTATATCCGCGCCCCATCGGAAGATGTTCTGATCTTCCCACTACAAAATCTTCATTATTACGATAAGACGGAACCGACCGAAGAAGGGCGAAGTAAAGCGAAACTGGAGACTAGATCGGGAGTTGATGTGCGAAAGTTTACCGATTCTGTGTATGAAGACGCGCCTCCGAAGTATGAGGCGACTTGGCCCGGCGGAGGTATTGACATCAATGTCACTCAGTTGAAAGACTTGGTAGTGTGGAATCCACAAGAGGAAGCTGGAGCTAAGATAGCGGATATGGAAGACAAAGGGTGGTGAGTACACACCGATAGATTGTGCAAAACCAATTATATTCACAGAATGTAGGGAGAAATACGTCTGCATAGAACCGGGGTTTGTCAGGGGATTTGCCACAATTGAACCTGGAAGGACTTGGATCGGGCAGCAGGTTCTTTCGACAATACACGAGGAAAGAAGGATGAACCAACTGTAATATAGGGGTGATTGCCGTGTCCGTCCCACCAGTGGCGATAAAGTTGACTACTCTTTCCGCATCAATGGTCGTTCCTTCGGCAATAGGGACATGGCCCCAGGCGACACACTGCGTGAATGGACTGTGAGCTTCGACTATGTGTCTCAGTATATGTTGTGTGTCTCAGCATATGGTCGTCGACAGACCTGGTATAGAAATGTCACTTTGCCTAACGCATCGCCCTGTCTTCAGGTCCTAAATGCGCATCGTGTGGTTATCCGCCGCTGAAAGAAGGAACTTTCCTGACGGATGAAAAGTGAGGCCTTGCTCCCAGCCTTCGTGGCCGACCTGGACTGCGTGAGCGCTCCGTTGCAGGCAATGCAAAACAGGAACAGCAGAAACTCACAAACGTCCATAGATACTGACCGCGGGGCGCATTCTATAGCTTGATAGTCATATCACGCGATCCTGTCATGACAAACGAAATAGCCATTGAATCTAGTTTTGAAGACTGAACATTCGCAGGCTGCCCAGATGTTGTTCCACGTCAGAAGTAAGTCTCGCGCGCGACTGGAAGATTCGATTCTTCCAAGTGCAACGAGTTTTCTGATGCGGCCGCGATGGCTGACTTGGGCACAAAGACTCCACACTCGACCCGATTATAATGACCTCGCATTTCCGCTTTTAATGAGGCGGATTCCACATCCGTGATTCGAGTAGTCTACGGGGAAGGTGGGTTACAGTGCAGCACCATTAAGTACCCGGAACACACATGGTCGTCGGCACAGGTCAAGAACATTCGACTGTCAGTACTCGGCACCACATAGCGAATCCACATGTCCCCATGTGACCACAAGACCTTTACACAATGGCTATCCGACAACGGGCTTCAGTATCACGTCCGGTGACGACCGAAGACGACGTAGACGTACGTATTCTAAACATCCCAGAGCCTCAATGTTTGGTCGCGGCTTGCCGATACCACTCGATGATACCCCTGAACAAATCGAACGCTGGAGATCGAGCGTCCGTGGCCGCGTAAGGTGACAAAAATTTTGTAATACCTGGAACGTCCCAAAGTTTGAGAAACAGATCACCGGAGCATGTTGCTGGATGAAGTCCACTACTCAGTGAGCGCTGGGGACGAGAACGCGATGCACGTTCACCTAGCACCTTGCCCACTGAGTCGAAGTCGCAGTCCGTGATAGCCTTGGTGTGACTTTTACGCGTCCGCTCCAAGTCCCCGACCTCCAATCCCAAACTTTCACCGTCGCGTCAACAGAAGCGGACGCCATCACCGAGTACAATGGATGAAAGCTGACAGCGCTGATTCCATCCCGATAGCCGACGAGCGTGTGTTTGGATGTCGCGTCAGGAGGCCAATCCTTGTTCGCTCGTTTCGTGCCTCGAGCAGAGAGGATGCCCGCGCGAGATATCTCCTCGAGAGCCCTCGCAAGACGAGACTCCAAATCCACAATCTAAAATAGCTCATCTTAGCGAAACCGTTGGTCCAAAAGGTTCTCTCACCCTTTTCTGCAGTCTTATAACACTGGTCTACTTCTTCACTCGTAGGCCACTCGAACTCGCGGTGGCATCTGGCCTGAAGTCGGCCTTGCAGTGGCGTCGTTATAACAGTGCTTGAAGGGAACGGAATCGTGTAGGCCGTGCATACCATGTCTAGTACCTCCTCTTTTAAATTCTCGTACGTTTTCGTAAAACGTTAACCTGCGCTGCAGGGATAGTCCAAAATAGACTCATGTCTAGAAGTGCGGTTAGAACATTTCGACGAGACATTGCAAAGCTGGCGTTGCCACGCACAAATCGGTTTTTTGGTGGGTCTGATACATAGTTGCGTTGCCATGTTTGGTTCTGGTCTGAAGACACTAGGTAAGTAGTCGCGCCGAGACAGTAAGATGTACAAGGGGAATGGGAAGAGATCAGAGTCGGGTTAAATGTGAATCATGATACCGAATAGTGTTGTTGGCAAACGTGACCAGATCTGCTGGGAGACTTTTCAGTACCAGCTCTCACTAGCACTGATCGCTGCTCAGCAAGCTATCGAGACGCAAACGCTGAACTTGAACGTGAACCATCGTTTCTACATAGTCCGATCCGGTGCAGCATACCGGTGTCGGGCGTTAGACACTGTCTGCGGGGTGTTACTAATCAGCATCATTGAATCAACTGCAACTTGCGTGGCTCGTGACTTGTCCTCCTCAAACCAATTAGGAGGGCGAATAACCCCGAGGACTCGTTCTACTGAAACGATCATATCCCAACTTTGCATACAGCGTTCATCGCCATTTCTGTGCAGTCATCTATGGTCTCTCAAGAGCCGTCATTACGCGTTCTGATTCAGCATATTGACCATACCTTGGCACCTCCTGGCCCCCTTGATAACGCGTCGCTACCACGCGTACCAATAATTCGGCTCTTTGGAGTGTCGTCGGTAGGACAGAAAGCCTGTGTGCACATACATCAAGTCTATCCCTACTTTTTCGTGGAGTACAACGGATTATTAAATCCAGAAGATGGTCAGCGAGACTCTTCTCCTTGTAATAACTGATTTCCAAATTGTAACAGTGAACCAATACATTGCCAAGCTGTTCCTTTCTTTAAATCATGCTATTTCTCTTTCAATGAAACGTAACCCGCACGCTCCTAACTCGCAATTTATTCGAGCTATAATGCTCGTCAAAGGAGTACATTTTTATGGTTTCCATTCGTCATACACACCCTTCCTCAAGATTCTAGTGGCCAACCCCTCAATTGTCAGCCGTGCTGTGGCTATTTTACAATCTGGTACTGTAATGCGCACGCGTTTTCGCACGTATGAAAGTCATCTAGGCTATATCTTGCAATTCATGTGCGACTTCGGTTTATACGGCTGTGGATGGGTCAATCTAGCTGAAATATGGCAACGCGGACAAGGCGAAGATGATGATATCACGTTTCTTCCATCAGCGAAAAGATCGCCCCATTTTCGACAGTCGCGCTTGCCATTGGAAGTGGACATTGCTTCCCACCAAATCTTGAATCGTCATCTTTTGTCTCCGCGCGATATACACCACAAACTTGCTATACCACCACCCCCTTTACCTGTCGACCCTGTCGTTCTGAGTGTTCGCGAACTATGGGAAGATGAGCGTCGACGTCGCATCGCAAATGGTCTGGCTCCAACCCCGGTCCTCCCAGTAGATCCAAGCGAAAATTCACGTGGTAAGGGTGGTGAGTGGGTTTCTGAGGCCCGATGGTGGGACGAGCTCAGAAAAAGAATCGAAAAGGATGCAGAGGAAGAAAATGCCGATATCGTCGATCAAACTGACGAGGAATGGGTGAAATCGGTCATGACTGCATTTGAAAGTGTGGAAGCACTGTGGGAAGCCAAGTGGAAAACATGGAGACCTGTTCCTCGTAAAGAGAATGCTTATGATACAACGCACACCAGAAACGGCGATTCATTGGAATCTATGGCAGCATCAGAATCGTGGATATCACAACATACCACGCCGAAGAATATGGAAATCGATGTCGACGAGACCATGTTACACACCCAAGAAATGAGCCACCTAATGCACGAAGGAGAAGAATGGGAGAAGGGGATTGAAGAAGAAGATGTCGAAGATGTCGAAGATGCTGACCAGTTTGAATTCCATGTTGACGACGAACAACTCGATTTGTTGGAAGAAAGATCTTATTCTCCTCAGCACCGAACGGAAGAAGATCGTGAAGAGTAAGTATCCAAGCCATACTATGTATTAAAGTTGTAATAAAGCCTGATTCCTTTTCTGAAACCACAGCATTATTGGTTCATTGAATGATGCACCAGAGTCACAAGATTCTCATGAAAAAAATACATTCGAAAACGCTTGGGTCAAGCTTACAAGGTGTGGACGCATCCGCATAATCATTCAAAGGTTACACTCACGTCATGGTAACAGGCACAAGAGGTCGCGCACACCCTCTATGTCTTCCGACGAGGATGTTACACCCACCAAGTATGTACTGATTACTTTTTAACTGCTCGAGTCTTGACCTTCGATGCCGTAGACTGCGGAGAACGTTTGGCGAGCAAATATTTACATCAGATATCAGCCCATTCATTGAGTGAGATTTTTTTTTCAAGTTCTCGTGTGCAATTTAAACTTCTCAAAGGGATGTTGCTACGACGCAATCTCCCTCTCTGCTGAGATCGTCTCAACGTTCTTCTATGCGACATAGCTCTCCGAACAAACAAGACTTTAAATCCCCATTCACGGATTTATTCACCCCTGATGTAGATCAGGCCCAGTCGCAATCAAAGTAAGAAGCTGACCATCCCGCTCCGACATTACTAAATCTGCTACGCAGCAATCTTCCCGACATCTATCCGCGTGTTTCAAGACATTTTCCGAAAGCTTCTTTCAGTATATCTCCATCGCACCCCGTATTCTCTGTCAAATCGGGCAGCGCATCTTTTTGCTATGCGATACCACCCCCTTCGACGGCTTTTTTATGGAGTAGCGCTGAAACATGCGGTATCCCAACCAAAATGTATCGCGATCCGTTTTATGCTGCAAAGTGTGATGCTCCCGACAGTCCATGGGAGTTTGCTGGATTGATCTATCATCTCAAGGGTGGTGACGGATTAGATACTCTGGAAGACTGGCAAGCCACCTGGGAGACCTTTCCCGAACCCGAGGATGTTCTTACAGCTTCATACATGAGTGGTGGATGGGAGTATGCCGGTTATCCTCCAAGTTATAAAGAAACAATGAGGTGGCTGTCTACCAATCCCGTAAATTATGTGGAAAAAAAGAAAATGCGATCACAAGTGAGCTCAGCTTCAACTCAAGAATCCAGATTCCTAATGATTTCAGATTGAAGCCCCAACTCCCGTTCGTTCACATCAAGCAGAAATTACAACAACTGGATGCCCTGAAACTACCACGCGAGAAGGCCACAATATGACATTGTTTTCGTTAGAAACATTTGGCAAGAATACACCCTATTTTACCAGACAAAGTATCTCATCCACTCATAGCTGCTTCTCGCGGAAGTCTTCTACCAGATGCCAATATCGACAAAATTTCCGCTGTCTTTTATTCGCTCGAAAACAATGATGGTCATCTCCCAATACAACACCATGGCATTGTAGCTGTGAAACACGAGCAACTCGAACCACAAAGGCTTAGACCCTTTCCGATGGAGATCGTCCCTGATGAACTGGAACTGATAAACAGGATAGTCGATATTGTGATTGATCTCGACCCTGACATCCTGGTTGGCTGGGAAGTACAATCTTCTTCTTGGGGATATCTCAACGCTCGGGGCTGTTTTTATGGTCTGTTAATATGCATACTAAATTTTTATTATCATTCATGACTATTAGGTTTCGACATCGGGGATTTGGTTTCGCGTGCTCCGAGCATCAAACATGCAGGAGGTTCTGACCAATGGAATATTCGAACTACGTCAACCTTTAAAGTGACTGGCCGTCATGTTTTCAACTTATGGAGAATCATGCGAACCGAGTTGTCCTTGAATACATATACCTTTGAAAATGTTGTTTTCCATCTTCTCCAACGAAGGTGTGCCTAGTCTTCTTGCATGAATATTCACCTCTTCATGCTTAATTCAGGGTTCCTCGCTATAACTCATCAATTCTCACCTCGTGGTATAACAGTTCAGATCCCATCCACACATCTCGTATGCTGCAGTATTTCTCTGATCGCACGTCCATGGCCCTCGAAATATTAGCAACAGCTGAAGTCATCACTAAAACTGCGTAAGAATTATTGGCCAGCCACTTTTCCATACCTTTCTAAACCATATCCTCAGCGAATTTGCACGGGTGTTTGGTGTCGATTTTTATTCAGTTATCAGCCGCGGATCGCAATTCAAAGTGGAATCTTTTATGTTTCGGATTGCAAAACCTGAGAGCTTAGTGTTTCCTTCTCCAAACAAACAAGACGTACGTGCTCTTACATCATTGATAGAGATATATGAATTCGTTGCAGGTCGGAAAACAAAACGCGGCTGAGTGCATGCCTCTGATCATGGAACCATTATCGGCCTTTTATAATGGACCCGTAGTCGTCCTCGACTTTCAGTCACTTTACCCCTCCATTATGATTGCGTATAATTATTGCTATTCGACATGTTTAGGACGTATCACTGATTTTCAAGGGCGAAATAAGATCGGAGTCGTTGATCTTCAACGACAATCCGGAATTCTAAAGAAATTAGAAGACCATATCACAAGTACGTATCTCAATTTCACTTTTAATCCGAACGCCTGATCGATTAGCTAGTCGCGCCCAATGGGATCATGTATGTGAACGCTGGAGTTCGAAAGGGTCTATTGGGAAGAATGTTAACGGAGTTGCTGGATACTCGAGTCATGGTTAAACAAAGCTTGAAAGGGGTCAAGAGCAACAAAGTAAATCTCTCCATGTTATTGCTGCTGGGCGGATATCAACCCTTCAGTAGGCACTCCAACGGATTCTGGACGCTCGACAGCTCGGGCTCAAATACATTGCTAACGTCACATATGGTTATACGGGTGCCACATTTTCTGGACGTATGCCTGCTGTTGAAATCGCAGACAGTATTGTGCAAAGCGGTCGGGAGACATTGGAAAAAGTTTGCGTTTCTTAGCCTTATCTTTGAACTGGCCTTAACCTTTCTTCTTTTCAGGCTATTGACGTCATTGAAAACACCACAAGATGGGGAGCGAAGGTGGTCTATGGGGATACTGACTCACTATTTATATACCTTCAAGGAAAAACAAAAGAGCAAGCTTTCAAAATTGGCTATGATATCTCAGATTCAATCACTGCTCTGAATCCCGCCCCAGTAAAGCTCAAGTTCGAAAAGGTGCTTTCTTCAGACATTTAAAAACCTGCAGTTTTGAACTTTGATTTATGCGAAGGTGTATCTTCCTTGCATTTTAATGGCCAAGAAACGATACGTGGGATTCAAATACGAGAGTCCAGATGAACCCATTCCTGCGTTTGACGCCAAAGGTATCGAGACTGTCCGTCGCGATGGCATCCCGGCCCAGCAAAAGATGGTAGAAATGTGTCTAAAGTGGGCATTTCCCCCTCGTGGATAGTTCATACTCAAAATATTCTGCGCAAAAGAATTTTATTTCGAACGCAAGACCTCAGCCAAGTGAAAGAGTATTGCTACAGATCATGGTCAAAAATATTGCGAAACAAAATAACAATCCAGGATTTCATCTTTGCAAAGGAGGTAAAGATGGGCACTTATAGGTTTGTCAAGTCCGATGAGATACTTTGACATAGATGATCTGATTTTTCCTTAAAGCGACAAAGGTCCTCCTCCTCCAGGAGTTGCCGTCGCTGCAAAACGCATGGTAGAGGACGAGAATGACGAGCCGCAATACGGAGAACGAATCCCATATGTAATCATCAAGAGCGACCCACAGACACGACTCGTGGATAGAGCTGTACCCCCAGAACAATTGCTCGATGATCGGTTTGCTTCTACCCTGTAGTCGGATAACTTATTGAAGCTCACAGCACAACAGGCACTTCCATTTGGATGCTTCGTACTACCTTTCTAGGGTGTTAATCCCCCCACTGGAACGCATCTTTAATCTGCTTGGTGCTGACGTTCGAAACTGGTTTGACGAAATGCCCAGGTCAATCAAACTCGCTGATCAGGACGAATCTCTAACCATGTCGCCAAGAAAAGCCCAAAACGAATTAATAGACAGATTGAAGATCGAGGAACATTTTTTAACATCGCAATGTTTGGCTTGTGATGCACCAACTGCTGAAGGTGAACCTACAAATTCGCTGCAAGTATTGACATGTTCTTATAAAATCTCATAGGGGTTTGTGAATCTTGTTGCATGGATCCTCAAAGAGCACTCCCAGCCCTCCTGAACCGTGTCAAGAAAGGAGAACGCAAATTACTCAACGCTCAATTAGTATGTGCAACCTGTACTGCAAATGCAAATGCAGAGCCCGTGCATTGTATAAATATAAGTTGCCCATGGCTTTTTGAGCGGAAGAAGGCTGAACAGAAAATAGAGGCACTAGAGGATATGCAGATTATGATTGATGATTTCAATTTCAATTTCGAGGTAGAGAACAGCAGATGTTGGGACCGCGGAACAGCAGATCCCGGTATATGATAGAACCATTATGATGTAACCTCGAGACAATAAGCACGACCTGGGATCCTACCGATAACACTCAACATAGTAATTATACAGATTGATAGGCCCCAGTTTGGATGCCACCTATTGCTTGTGGTGGAGAAGCGGCAGCACTGACTTTGGTGTGGGGAGGAGCCACAGATTCATCATCCACAGTCTGGTATCCTTCACGACCACCGGAGGTAAATCCACCAGGCATAGACCAGACTAAGGAGGACGAAAATTAGTATTTTAGCGGCGAATCGAACTGCATTACGGTCATACCTGTTGGTCCATTGATATCAGTCCCGAGCCCAGGGAACTGAGAGCCTCTCTGTCGGAGGGCGAGCAAAAATGCAGCTATGGTGGGCACCTATGGGATGAATGAGGACGTGAGTGGCTTTAGTGATTCGGTTCACCTACCTTCAACAGCTGTATAATCAACGTTGCAAATCTTAGCAAGCCGTTTTGCGAATTTTGAGTCATCCAAATGATATCGAAGATCACAGAAACTGATAGCATCCCAATAAACTATTTAATGGGGCATTAGCACGCGTTAGTGGGAAAGAATTGGAGCCACGAGTACCGTTTTCAATGATTGAACTGCATCACTACTTTCATGAACATATGTACCAAACAAGAATATAGGCAGATTGTAAGCGGGGACTGTGAAGGGGCAAAAAACGAAAGACAATATCTACAAAATCTGGTCAGAGTACTGCGCACGGATACAGCTGCGCAAGGCAACGCACGGTTTCAGCGAAGACAAGCTTGCCTGGATCAAGGCCTTGCACGAATTCCGCCATCGTGCGCTGAACTTTCGCTTTGGAGGTTACGAGATTCTGAGTAGTGTACGGGAGGTAAAGTCAGGAGTGACGACGTGGTTCAACTTGAAGATGTAAATATAGACATGTCATGGTCTGCCATTCAAATATACTTATACCGCAGCTGGTATTTAGTTGGCATTGACATATCAGGTGAAAAGTCCTTAACTTATAACTTGTACTCACACTACGAATTCAAATTTTTTGACTGCGACGAGGGTCTACCTACTTATCAATTCTGCTACCAGTATGAGTGGATTCGACACTGTCTACCCCGCAGATTCTGTGGAATTTTGTCCACAAGAAGGTTCTCGACACGTCTTTGTCTGTGGCACATACAAGCTCGAGCAATCCAAACAGCAAGGAGAAGCATCGGATCCTGATATTCCATGGGAGCCTCTAAAGCAATGTCGTCGTGGAAACTGTCTGGTGTTTGGTGTTTCATCCACTCATCCATCAAAGCTGTGAGTTGCGTCTGTCCAGGGAGTTTTTACGCGGTCTTCATACCGTCTTAGGGAACAACTACAGAGAATCTCGCTTCCTGCGGTTCTTGATATGAAGTGGTGAATGCATCCGCTATTCTAAACCACTTTTGTTGCCTATGTGCCCTAGGTGTCATAGATCTGGTCCTGCAGCTTTGGGAATCGCTGATTCTGAGGGCAATGTCAGTTTTCACGAGTGGCAGGCCGATCAGGTATGCTAAGTCAGATCTTTTGACATTGGTACTCAAAGCTCATAATATAGTATTGCGGTAGAATCGGTTAACACATCTCCAAACAGTGTCTTGCGCATTATCGGATGTACTATGCCTCTCATTGGACTGGTCAGACCGCCGTTATCACGCGCAGTACGTGCAAAATTCACATCCACAAGCCAATGCTGAATAGCGATGGTTGCATAAAGTGATCTCGGCAATTTAGTTGTGTCTTTATCTGATGGGTCTATCTCTGTACTGCGTCCCGATTCGCACCGAGGGATGGTAATCACCGATTCATGGCCTGCGCATGATTATGAACCATGGATTGCTGCTTGGAACTACTGGGATACTAATGTGATTTTCTCCGGTAAGCATCGTAAAAGCTTAATCATGACATTGAGAAATCATGATGCATGTAGGTGGGGATGATTTAAAAATGAAGGGATGGGATTGTCGCCAGGGTTCTGGGCATCCCATTTTTATTAATAAACAGTGAGTTTTTACGTAGAGCTTAGTTCTTTGGGCTGAATTCAGCAGATTTAACGCGGGAGTGACTACTATTCAAAGCCATCCATTCGTTGAGCACGCCGTAGCGGTTGGCAGGTAGGCATTGGTTTAAATTCGTATAAACCATCTCTTATTTCGCGATAGCTATGATGACACTGTTCGGTTATTTGATATGCGGAAGCCTCTTGTTCCTGTGCTTGAAGCCGATGTAGGTGGTGGCGCCTGGCGTGTAAAATGGCACCCGCATGCATCGCGGAAAGAAGATCTCCTTGTAGCATGTATGCATGATGGTTTCAAGATACTGAAAATGGACGTTTCTCTGGGGAATTCGTCGGAAATACGCTGGGAAGTCGCAAAACGGTTCGATGCTCATACATCTTTGGCTTACGGTGTAGACTGGTCTTTTGAAGATGTCGATGACGTTGATGATACCTTGATCGGTAGTTGTTCATTTTATGACCACATGCTGCACTTGTGGCGAGGATGAATGTGGGTATATAACAAACCTAGCATGAGTGTTACTCCTGGGCGACTATTGGTCAGGGTGCAGGTCTGAATCTGGTACTATAGATACGGATTCAACTGGCGGCGGGTTCATCACCATATTGTCTGTTTTACGTCTCTTCCACAGACTTGTAGGACCTTTCATTATGAAAAAAAGAGTCCAGCGAGATAAACCGCGTAGTGAGTTGGGCTGATAGCGCGCACATGTAAGTAAAGTGGTCAATGATAACACAAAGATAAATCTGGACAGCAAATCCATGAGTTAGGCTGCCAATATCGAGAGTAGAGCTCACTTTTCAACAATTTGAAAGCCCCGCGCGCCTTTGATCCATTCATGAGGGACACAAGCTCTTAGGGCTCTTAGTAAGACGTACAAAGCCATCTCGGCCCTCCTTCGTGCGTTTTCTATCCAGATACTCCCTCCGCATACCAGTGAGGCTATAAGAACGGCTCCGTGGGGTCCATCCCAGATATCGTGTGAGATCCAAGGAAACAGCCTCGCTAGAACAAGAGTACGCGTGAAGCATATAGAGAAGCAGTAAGAAGACAAAAATGCGGCTAGGAATGTCGCACTGCGAATGGCAGCGGAACATGTAGCGAGTGCATGTGGTGTATGAAGTATTGACCGTGGTCGCGTTAGAATTACGGGGAGGAAATGAACCTATGAATGAGAAGTCCCGCAGTCCGAATCGTCACCAATGAATAAGACATGCCAACTTACTGGAAGGTACACTGCCAATGCTTCGAAAAACGCACATCCAGCTCTGGAAAGAGCATTCACCGCACAATTGCCCCCTAGGCCCCATTTCGCTGCAGTTCCGGCATGTACTAATTCGCATGGAACACCGCCCGTGCCATTTCGTCCGTGTACACCTAGGTTTTTCCATATTTCGTTGGCCTTAACACCACCGAAGGCAGGCAATCGTCTCGGATCTCCCCAAGCTTCGGGAAGATTCAGATCTCTCGAAAGAGAGGTGAGCAGATTTGTCTTGCTTGTTGAGCTGCTGTGGATATAGGACCAATGCCCAGCCCTCAGAGCTCGCAAAGTGTCGAGTAATCTTTTATCAACGCGAGCCAGCGAAGTTATCCTAATGATACCAACAACGATAGCACCGTTAGTCCGTGACAGAGGTGGCAGAGATTCAAGCCACACCATTTTATATACGAGGGGGGAAGTCTGACGTGTATAAATGTTAAATGAATCACTTTAGATGTTGAAAAATGAGATCACCTGTGAGGTTGGTAGAAAAAGCACCACATAATTCTTGCCGCTAACTGTTATTCAGATGAGATGACTGAGTAGATCACAGAAGTACCTCGCACTACATGCCCAGAAAACAATTGCATCTACGCGTGTTGCAACTTGTCGATGCCATTCTTTGATTGTTTCTTCCCTCACGGTGGGTACCTTTGATCCATCTTGTGAAGACAGCGGGAAAACGCGTTCAACAAGCTTCGATAGTATCGTATGTTCGGGAGACTTCGGGGACGATATAGGTTCGGGGTGGCGTGATTTCGACCACCTTGACAACGAAGCTTGAAATAACGCGTCGATTGAGCGTACAAAAAACAGTAAAGTCAGGTCAAATGTGGGAGATGGTCTCGAGACAATCCTCCTTGATGGATGTGTAACACGTTCACGGCGACCTCTCTGCATAATAATGAGAGCAACCGATGAAGTGACCAGGTTTGAGAAGAAGGCTTTCCGGTTGGGAAGCAGGCGTAATTTTTTTAGAAGGATCCCTAGATGGAGTCTGGCCTTGGCGAGAGTTTGGTTGGAAATGTCACATCGTCTGAGGGTATCAGAGTCGATTAGACAGGCGGAATCCGCCAGATCCTGCCAGATTCTCTCAAGTGCGGCTCCACCCCCAACAGCAAACGTGATAGCAGATGCAAAGCCAGTGGGACCTAGTTCCCTCTTCAGTAAGTGCATCAAACTGCTGAGACGAGTGTTCCATGATGAGGGGCATGCCAACAAGGAAAAAATGTAAGAGATAAGAGATGGACCGATGGAAAGCGATAGGCAAACTGCATAGGTGCGCACTGCTATTTGTGCAGGATGATGATCGAAGTCCCGTACGTTTGGTTTCAGACTGGGTTGGGGGTCGGTTTCTGCAAATGAATCCCTTCTGTTGGAGTTAGTATTGGTTGGTGTGGTTGTCAAAATTGGTGGAGACATGTAGAGAACACCGAATATGAACTGTTGCAACACCAGTGTATCGACGTTATCATCAACTTGGAAATTCGATGTGCATGACATGTGATGAGTCAGTGCATAGTTATACCAAGTACTAGTATAAGTTATAAGTGGTATATACTAGCTACTTATGTAGTACGGCTTGAAATAATAAACGCCCGGGACGATATCGTAACATCGCATAACAAATCCAAGAAACCAGGACATGAATGTAAGTAGTAATCTGCAAACTCATGTACGAAAAGGTAATGCGGGTCTTCTGTTACATGTACGACAAAAATCCCTGAAGAATTTCCAGATATATTAATCCACATAGTCCACCTGTTTTTCCAGTTCATATGCGTAGCCTTTCGCTAATGCCTCTCCACTGGACTGACCGTTAGCATCACGTTTCTGCCTGGTATTTTCAGCATCGTTTTCAGGTCGCTGCTGTTCGGCATCAAGGATTTTAACCAAACCACTCCCATAACTCCAAAAATCAACTTTCGATGTTGATTCGCCAGAGTTACTAAGGCCTATCTCCAAGGTATCCAATAGTCCTGCATGTTCTAGAAGGTCGAGAAACCGCGCGCGAGAATCTGGAAATATAAAGGATCGCAGAATTGTTTCGCCCTAGGAAAATAAGGAACGTGATATTTTATGCAATCTATGCACGTACATGATTTCGAAAAATGGCAGATAGGTGTTCGCGAGAGGGAGAGCTTATTTCCAAGTCTTCAGGGTGTTCGTGACCTCGAATGGACCGAGAAGAACGGGAAAGGGGACCATCATCATCGGAGCACTGTCCGAGGGCTCGCTTGCCCTTGGAATCAAGCTTGGATATAGCCTGCAGACCAAGTGGATCGAGCCATCTTGTCCATAATTCGAGCTTACGGCCGTCACGCCCGAGACGCTTCAAGAGCCGATGACAGCGTATCCAGTCCTGTTCACTTCCATCGAATGAGTCTCCTTTTCGATGGATGTCGATGGCAAATTCGGATGCTGGATGAATAAGAGAAACAAAACTTGTTGATGGTCGGGAAGGTGTCTTGCTAAATGGGGTGTCGACCAGGCCGGATATGTACTCCAGCCTTTTAGCAGGTCTCGTCATAAGTCTGACCCACCTTCTGCGTCTCACCCAGGCGCCGGCACTCAGCTTGCCTACGTCGCCACTCCAACCTCTGTCTCTGAACATCCAGTTGTATTCAAAGCCGTCGTGCTGCACTTCACCTGAATTCGTCCGCATATCGATCATCCACGCTTTGGATAGCCACTTCCAAGTGCCATCTGGAAGCGGATAGTTGGTTAAAGAGACGTTAGGTTGATGCGAGCGTTTGTTTGTCTTTGAGGGAACCGTAAATGGAAGAGGATCGGAAGGTAAAAGCGAGAGAGGAGAATAATAGGGTGTCGAAAAGATGGTGATGCTTGAAGATGCGATGAAGCAAATGTAATTAGAACCGAAATGGGCAATTATAAGTGTGCTGTCTTACCCTCTTTGGTTTTCGTACACGACAGCCCACCGGTAAACGTCCCGGTCTGCTGGTAGTTGAGGAAGAGCACTTTCGTCTAGGTTGATGATGTTGTTGTTATCGTTCGTTTGCTCCAAGGGAGGCAAATCATTATGAGACTGGTGGTCATCCGTATGTGTATCAGGGTGACGTCGACTTGGACTTTTCTGTTTAGACGCTTTGTGGTGCGAGCGTAGATTGGGAAGAGAAGAAAACAATGGCAATCGAGATTTTGGAGCAACGCGCCGACGAGCAGAATCAGCGGCCGAAGGGTCGTCCCTTTGCATGGGTTGCGGAGGCTCCAGAATAGACGATGAAGAAATGCTACTGCCACCAGTGATGTTGCTGGACGACATTGGCAATGAGAGGGTGTTACAAGATCTACGAGAACAAATGGCCAAGCAACTTAAGTAATAGCAATAAAGACACCAACGTTCTTGTATTCAATTGAGAAGTGGGATCATGATGCATAAATACAAAAAGTGGCACATGAAAGCACAAACCATCTGATGTAACAACAACCAATGATTAATGACGATCGGTACCTGCATCCTTGACCCTAAATAGGAAATTCCATCTTTTGCTTTGTTTCCGTGACCATGTTTTCATTACAGGTCAGACCCTCTGTGCGTGCCGCATCCGCTAGGCCTTGGGTAACATTAGTCCAACGTTCACCACGAATTCTATCTTCTAATTACTCCCAACAATTTCAACCTCATAGTTACCCCGTGGTCACTTCTCTCCCAAAGACATGCCCATCCTGTGGAGCACTCCTGCCAACACTCCTCCCCGTTTGTCCAGCCTGTAATTATATCGCCAGAGTGCATTCGTCGATATCATTCCATGAATATTTCGGTCTACCGTACGATCCCAACCCGTTCATATTGGACACTAGTCTGCTGAGACGTCGATTTCTTGACTCTCAGAAGGTATCACATCCAGATGCATGGGCCACAAAGGACAATGTATGTTTTGCGCAATTTATGTGAACACATCTCAGAAGTATTATCAGGACCTACGGGATGCTGCGCTGGATGTGTCTAACGCTGTGAATACTGCCTATAAGACCCTGCTCACTCCGCTCAGTCGAGTGGAGTACATCTTACAACGTCAGGGTATAGAAACTGGAGAGGCGGATCAGCTAGAAGATCTAGACCTCATCAGCGAAATAATGGAGGTCAGGGAAGAAATAGACAATATCCAGGCCGACTATATAGGTCGACTGCACTCACTTGAAAGCGAAAACAACAGTGTGTGATTAGTATTATGTCCATTATGGAGTTAACCGTTTTTTGCAGTCAAAATTCACAATACACTAAAAATCATTGAAGACTTGGTAGCGAAAAGGGAATGGGATGGAGTTAGGACAGCGGCAATACGGTTAAAGTATCTCCAGGGAATCACAAATGCTATCAAGTCCCGTCTAGAGTTTTTAGACAATGCGTAGATGTAATAAAAACTTTGGTCAAACCCTCTTGACAATGACACGATGTGTCTTACAAATTCGGCCTGCCTACAGGAGACTAGACACCAACCCACTGGAGTCGCTCCGGCCCCTGAGGCCTGAGTCGCCGCGCTCATTAATATTGTTGGCGATCGCGTCCAACGGATCGTCGCGCGGTATATGAGCATGTGCGGGGCCCAACGAGGCCTTTGCTCAACTTTTCTGATTTTTTAAGCTGCTTCCCCCCTTTATTTCTTGGTTTTATGTACTCTAGTGACAATGTATCTAGATTTTGCTCGCATGCCTATTATCTTTTCCAAAATTCAGAATGCAAAGGTGAAGGAAGAGAACCACCAGTATTGCACCAGTATGCATCAATATTTCCATTCAATCTACTACCATTGATAATTTGTTGGACATCGAGTGAGGTTGGTATTTGTGGCGCGCAATTGACGGCCACAGACGGCCACGCCTTTTGCCGGCAGTTGCCGGTGCGAGTTTTCTTTCTGATTTTCGCGCGCAATTCAGCCTCAGTGTTTGACCCAGCAACAGTCCAACTTCCGGGATTAGGGACGCAAATATTGGGCTACTTGCGTCACCCAGAAAACGGTTTTCAGGCGACGGCCAGCACTACTGGCTGCTCCAAGGGAGGAATGTAAGCTTTCTTTATCCTTTCGTCATGTTTTGCACCTCATTTTATATCTCAGTCGTCTGCATTTGCAGTTCCTTATGAGCTTGGCCTTTATCTTTAGGTATAGGCATCGCCTCCTAATGCAAATTGAGCCTTCAAAACTCGCATCTTCTGTTGCAAGACCCTCGTTAAAAAGACCATTTGCTGACCATGCCATGGCAAGTGCTCACAAACAGCCCCAATCCTCAACGCCAGATTCTTTATCCAGCTCCTCACGAGCGTCAGATCATCGGCCAGGTAAAGTTCTCAAATTAGCAGGAATACAATCTCCCTCGACATCCGTTCAACGCGATTCTACCCGCCGATCTCCGCGTCCATCTGCAGTCGTGTCTCCTCCCTTTGATATCCCTCCTCCTTCATCGTCTGATAAGAATTCGGACAGAGGACTTGCTCCACGTTCCCTCGCATCTCGCATTTCCCGAGGTCCTAGTCATGCTTCCTTCTCGTCGCCATCTAAACGTCGCAGTGGTAAAGAAAAAGCGCAAGCTAAGCTTCCCCAGCTCGATGGACCATTGTACGATGAGGATTACGTCTCGAAAGAACATAACCAGAGTACAGGAGGCCGACCCCCTTTGAAAGGTTCATCTTTGGAAAATCCTAAATCTCCTGTTGCCAACTTCGCGAGTCTTGCTCTCAAGTCTTCCCCGAAATATGAAGCAGTTACCGGTTTTCATGTGCAGACAGCCCAGAAACTAACAAGGTAATCGGCTCTTTTTTGAAAAAAATCTTGGCACGGCTGACCTCTAGTCTGGTTCAGAGTCACGCTTACACTCAACACGAGTCCGCCAATATCAGCTATTGGCGATCACACTGATAGGAAAGCAGCAGAACGTCTTTGTGCACTTTCCGCTATATATCAACTACACAATGCAGGACATGTACGTTATTTTTACGCTTCAGTTTTATAGTTATCTTTGAACATTTTCTGTGTGATCCAGCTTGATAAGACATCCAAGTCGAACAGTCAGGCGTCCTCTCCCAGTGCATCAGCAGCGCAAGAGGTACGATTATCGGATGGCACAATAGTGAACCATGAAAGAGCACGTAACTTTATGGATTACTATTGTCGTCGGTATGGTTTTGGAAAACCAGATATCGATGTGACAGAACAGCCCGGTAAAAGTAAAAGGTTGAACTCAACGTGGGAGGCTGTCATGACTGTTGGTGGCCGGCGCATTGGCATGGGTTCTGCTTCGTCGAAGAAGGCCGCACAAGCACAGTGCTACTTGGATGTCACGCAGTATCTAGAAAGCTGCGACCGAGATCTCTGGAACACTTTTGCCGAGGCTTCAAAAACTGGGAAGGACCTGGGTCTCGCACCCAAAGTTTTTTGTCTCATGAGCACGGGGTTGAACGACGAAATCAGAGACTTGTGTTCGTCCATTAGAAAAACAGACTTATATCGTAACAGGCCTGCCATCGGCTCTGGGTTGACTGGCTCTGATGCGCCTCGATCTCAGGTGGCGACTACACCAGCACGATTGCCATCACATCCTCGTGCAATTCCTCAAGCGCAGCTGACGGCGAAATCTGCCCAGCTTCAACAGAGGCGCCAAGCATATTTAACCGATCCATTGATGGAAAAGATGCGTGCAACTCGTGCGGCCTTACCTATCTACACGCGATCTGCGGACTTGTTATCTCATATTCAAGAAAACGATGTGACCATCTGCATGGCGGCAACCGGGTCCGGCAAAACAACTCAAATTCCCCAGCTGATCCTTGATGAACAAATCGACAAAGGAGAGGGCGCTCGATGCAATCTTATCTGTACACAGCCTCGCCGGTTGGCTGCCCTTAGTGTTGCTGATCGAGTTGCCAAAGAAAGAGGAGAGATCGTAGGGCGAGGATCGATAGGCTATAGCGTCCGTTTCGAATCAAAACTTCCAGAAGAACACGGCTCTGTCACATTCTGTACCACTGGGGTACTACTGAAGAGGCTTCAATCGATGATGGCAGAGGGTGGTCTGGCCGCAGCCAAAATGGACGAGGTTACGCATATTGTAGTCGATGAAGTTCACGAGCGCGATGTCGACACGGATCTTCTTCTCGTCGTCTTGAAACGTCTTATGGAGGATCGCAAAGCTCGTAATATTCCGCTGAAAATCGTTCTTATGAGCGCAACTATCGACCCAAGGCTATTCCAAGAATACTTTCCCGACAAAGCCGGAAGAAAGGCTCCTGTCATCGAGATCCCTGGGCGAACCTTTCCGGTTACAAAGCATTTCCTGGAAGATTTTATACCAAGTATGAAATCTAATCCACGACTGAATCGAGTTTTTCAGGACGATGGAGTAATGAAATATATCGACCGGGAGGCTAATTACATTAACAATGGCTCTTTTACTCAGTCAGAGCCTCACAGGCCAACTACCTCAGACGAAGATTTGGAATTGCCATATCCTCTGATAGCTGCGGTTATATCGCATGTCCTTGACCAATCTGATTCTGGGCATGTTCTCGTGTTCCTTCCAGGTTGGGAAGAGATCTCAGCAGTCCAACGCATCTTAATGGACGGCTCAATGGGGCAGGAGTTCAAAGATACAAAGAAACACAGTATTCATCTATTACACTCTACCATCCCTCTAGCTGAACAACAAGTCATCTTCGAACCACCTGCACAAGATGTGCGTCGTATCATCCTCGCTACCAACATCGCCGAGACCTCGATCACTATTCCTGATGTAGTTTTCGTTGTCGATGCTGCAAAAGTCAAGGAGCAGCGTTATGATCCTGATAGGCACATGTCTTCGCTTGTATCGGCTTGGGTCGGTTCCTCTAATCTCAATCAGCGAGCCGGCCGCGCGGGAAGGCATCGCTCTGGAGAATACTTTGGCATTCTCAGCAAACAACGTGCAAATGAACTGCATCCACATCAGACTGTTGAAATGAAGAGGGTTGACTTGAGCAATGTCGTCATGCATGTGAAGGCTCTTAGTTTCCCCGGAATGGAGGTCGAAGAAGTTCTTTCGGCAGCAATTGAACCCCCTGCAGCCGACCGTGTAGCTGCAGCTATGAAAGATCTCCAAATGGTTGGCGCCTTGGATCACAGCAAAAATCTCACTTCGCTCGGCCGAGTCCTCCTCCAACTACCAGTGGATGTGCAAATGGGGCGACTCGTCCTCTATGGAAGTTTTTTCCGCTGTCTGGATCAAGCTTTAACACTGGCGGCTATTTTGACAAACCGTGACCCATTTGTATCACCTATGCATTTGAAGAATGAAGCCGCAGCAGCCAAAAATCGTTGGTCCCCGGATGAGTTCAGATCGGACGCTCTGACGATATTGAGAGCCTACAATGCTTGGTATCAAATGCACGGTAGAGGGGAATATGTTTCTGCCAATCGGTTCTGCAACGAAAACTTCCTATCCAAACCAACTCTACTTCTTATAACCAAGATTCGCGGACATCTATTACAGTCGCTGTATCAAGCCGGTGTCATCGATGTCTCAGCTGGTGGAAGTGTCCCGTCTCGTTCACGAGGAAGAGATTTGGCTGTCCCTCCAGAATTGAATATCAACGGCGATTCATATCCTCTGTTAGCGGCGTTAATTGCTATCGCTTCCCAGCCTAAATTTGCTGTACGAAGTGGCGAAAGAACCTATCGCACACAGCAGGATAAGGTATGTCCAACACTTCCCATGAGGATGTAATATACTGATATCATTGATACAGACGACATTTATTCATCCCGGCAGTGTGAACAATCGTAAAAAACTGATTCAATTGGATCAAGTCATTTCTGAAGAAAAAGAAATCTTTGCTTACGCTGAAAAACGGCAAAACTTATCCATGGCCGGAACGACCCCTCAAATGTACCTGTTAACAACGACCCGGCTCGATCCTATGACTTACATGTTATTTGGTGCCTATGAAATTCAAGTTACCGAACGCGGTCTTGAATGTGACAGTTGGGTACCAATCATCGGAAATTTGGATGCACTAGACGACATCCAACGCTTGAAAACGTTGATGGAATCATGCATGCTCCGCGTGTTTGAAGGTATCATTATGGGTAAACGCCAGAGGCAGAACCGAGGTTCGCTTGCCCAAGAATTTGAATCTGGTGACGAGGACGGCCCTAACGGAGGCTACTCTCTCACCATGCGAGAGATCAAAGAGCTGGACCTCCTTACTCGGGATATGGTGCGGATATTAGACCGATATAGCGAAGAGAGAATCGCGTCTCAATCTCGCCAGAACTCCCGTCCTGGAACTCCAATGGGATCTCCCGCCTTCTCATCCATTCGACTTCCCAATGTTGGCTCACGGTTTGGCCCGTCTGGTTCGTTTGGTGGAGGCTCGGCCTACAACTCCAGACCAAGCACGCCTAGTCGACTTTCCCGTACACTTTAGACCACTGCATCCCCACAACCTTTTTCTTAGATTGTTAGACATGGATGATCATATTTGCATATTCCGATTATTACCTACATAAGCTATGTACTATATCTAGGGTATTTTTTGCTAATATTTCGACAATAGAGACCACTCACATCGTTACGCATTACGAATATAGGCGATCCTGATTTACATAAATTGAGCTGAAATTCAACATCAAAATGCACTTGATTATATGAGTAGCGCTTTCAAGTTGTTCCCATGCCTGAGCGCGCGCGCCGAGTTTGAGCCTCTTTCTGTACGCCCTCCCAGCCAAATTCAACCAAGCCTTTGAAACTTTGATCACATTCCCCATCTACTAACAACGTCAATTCATCGTTCACATCCTGATCCATTTGAGCTTACATCGTTACCTACAAGCATGGCGACCAACATGCGTGGTCTCACTCAAGTGCGTTCAAAAAACCGTCCATTATATCTCATAGTTGTTGATAGCTGTAGTTCATCGCGGACATTCGTGGGGCAAGAGTGCGCGAGCTTGAAGAGAAAAGGATCAACAAAGAAATGGCTAATATCCGGAAGAAATTCAAAGGTACCTTCTCCCTACAGTTTTTCGCTTTCGGTTGAGATTGAATAATACTCCTACAGACGGTAATCTGGATGGCTATCAAAAGAAAAAGTTTGCTCGTATTACGCACTTTATGTCTTAATCTGACGACCTTCCTCAGGTATGTTGCAAAGATCATATTCACATACATTCTAGGTTACAAAGTCGATGTCGGCCATATGGAAGCCGTCAACCTTATCTCGAGTTCAAAGTACAGCGAGAAGCAGATAGTATGTTAAACTGTCGTGTCTGGCCTTCCGCGACTAACTCATGATATAGGGCTACCTCGCAGTGACTTTGCTAATGCACGAAAATTCAGATTTTCTTCGTTTAGTGGTCAATTCCATACGGAAAGACCTAGATGAGAACAACGAGATCAACAATTGTCTCGCGTTACATGCCATAGCTAATGTTGGTAGCAGTGAAATGGCAGAGGCCTTAGCAGAGGATGTTCACAGGCTTTTGATTTCACCGTGAGTGTAATGTGATTCCTTCCTATCTCAACATTGACCGAATGCTAGAACATCGATGAGTTTTGTAAAAAAGAAAGCCGCCTTAACATTGCTTAGGCTTTATCGAAAGCATCCAGACGTCATCCCCACGGCGGAGTGGGCATCGCGTTTAGTGTCTATTATGGATGATCCAGATCTGGTATGTTACATTTTCTCTGTGCAATCGTACCCTTGTGTTACTTTGCATCTTAGGGTGTTGTTATATGTGTCACTAGTTTGATCATGGCGTTGGCACAAGATCATCTTGACGCTTATGCGGTCTGTTACACCAAAGCAGCAGATCGCTTACACCGGGTGAGATGGTGCTCCACATTTGGCTATGTCAATCACTGAAAGAGCTGTAGTTGATAATCGAGCATGAATATTCAGCAACTTATGCCTATTACAAAGTGCCTTCACCTTGGCTTCAGGTAAAATTGTTGCGCCTATTGCAGTATTATCCACCATCAGGTTTGCTATCGCGCAGATATAATTACTTTCTTTGACTCATAAGCATGTTCTACAGACGATGCGACCATTCGTTCAGTACTTCATGAAGTACTCCAGACCATTATGAACAACAGTGCCGAGCCATCGAGAAATGTTCAGCACAACAATGCTCAACATGCCGTGCTATTTGAGGCAATCAGCCTCGCTATTCACCTGGATTCCAATTCGCCACTGGTTGGCACTGCGGCTGTCCTCCTTGCTCGTTTTATATCATCAAAAGAAACCAACGTTCGGTATCTTGGTCTTGATACCATGGCACATCTCGCTGCCCGTGCAGATTCTCTTGATCCGCTTAAGAAGCATCAAGGCACTATCATCCTCTCTCTCCGTGATAAAGATATATCAGTCCGGCGGCGAGCTCTCGATTTGCTTTATAGCATGTGTGATGTAGACAATTCCGAGCTCATCGTAGGAGAGCTACTGCGGTACCTTAAAGTTGCCGACTACGCACTACGAGAAGAAATGGTTCTCAAGATCGCCATTTTGACAGAAAAATATGCCAGTTCGTATAAGTGGTATGTTGACATGATATTGCAACTCATTAGCGCTGCTGGTGATCATGTGGGAGATGAAGTCTGGTACCGTGTCGTACAGATCATCACAAACACCGAGGATCTTCAAGAATATGCTGCCAAAGTTGTCTTTGAGCACTTGAAAGCACCTTCGACCCACGAAAGTCTGGTAAAAGTGGGAGGTAAGCAAACCCGTATTCTCCAGTGATGTCGTTAGAAAACCAGTCATACTAGGTTATGTTCTTGGAGAATACGGGCATCTCATAGCCAACGAGCCCGGTTATAGTCCCATCGAACAATTCCAACTGCTTCACTCGAAGTCACAGTTTTGTGTCGCATCTACTCGCTCACTACTTCTTTCCACGTATATTAAATGGGTCAACGTATTTCCCGAGATAAAACCGCAACTCATTCACATCTTCGAGCGTTATCGACATGTTCTCGACGTCGAACTACAGCAACGCGCTTGCGAGTTTTACACACTAGCCAATAGACCAGACGATGACGAAATGCTACAAAATGTTTGCGAGGAAATGCCTCCCTTCCCTCCACGAGTTAGTGCTTTATTAGAGCGATTGGATCGTAAACATGGTGACACCGAGGATAAACGTACTTGGATCCATGGTGGTAAAGAGATCAATCTCGAAAGGCAGATGACCAAGCGCAAACCTACACTTGGCACAGAGCCTGAAGGAAATAGCGCTGCTCCTATTTCTCCGGGATCAACGGATACCCAAGGTGTCATGGCGTCACTTGCTGGGCTCGTCGTATCGCCCACAGGTGGAGTACCAGATACATCACAGCAAGACATTGCGGACCCGATCTCATCAAGTAGAACTCCTCGGTTAACCATAGGACCCAGCGTTGATAAATGGTTCAACAAACTCACATATAGCACAGAAGGAGTTCTATACGAGGACGTTCAGATTCAGATAGGTGTGAAATCTAGATATCAGGGGCATTTAGGCCAAGTGGCTATTTACTTTGGCAATAAAGTCTCTGCTCCCCTCACTTCCTTCACTGCCACCATCCATGTCCCAGATTCCGACGCCTTATCGGTCATTTTCACAAAAATTCCGCCAAGCACAATTGCTTCGCGGACACAAAGTCAACAACTTCTTCAAGTAGAATGCAAGAAAGCATTCTCTTCATTCCCCACCCTCACTGTATCCTTCCTCGCGGGAGCGCATCAATCCATATCGATTCGGTTACCAATCTGTATCACGAAATTTTTCGAGCCAGTAAAACTTGGCCAAGGAGATTTCTTCGAACGTTGGAAGTTGATTGGTGGTCCCCCTCGGGAAGCACAATCCGTCTTTCCTATTAGCCTCGACAATGCGGCACAGCTCGATCTTCCGCGCCATCGTCAAGTAATATCTGGCCATCATTTGGAGAATTTAGAGGATGTTGATCCAAATCCTAGCAACATCGTCGGGGCTGGTGTGCTGCATACATTAATAGATGGTAAGGTGGGATGTCTACTTCGATTAGAACCGAATCGAGAAGCCAAGGTACGCCTCGTTCTCATCGATATTGTGTAGTCGCTAACTTTTATTAATCAGCTGTGTCGTTTGACGGTTCGAAGCACATCTGAAGAAGTTGCAGCAGAAGTTCAAAAGCTAGTGGAAATGATCCTCAAAGCAGATCCTTCTTAACCAATTGACAGGATCCCAGTCGTGAAATTGTCGTGTTTTTCGTGTTATTGTAGGTAATATTATCACAAATAGTACAACATGTTTAATGTAGTGGAACCGAAAGGAAACTGTCTGATGGTATTTGCTATCGACGGATCAGAAAACCATGTAATAATTTTTTTCTTTTTCTACTTGACTCATCGAAGAGTTCAGTGGGAGAGGGCATACCATTATTGACAGATGTAGAACCAGAAGAGTCATGAGACTCGCCAGTCGCGCAAACCGCAAAAGTCGAGATGGAATCAGCTGATATGGATTTTGGCCGTAGAAATCGCGGTCGAATTGGGATTCGTGTGGAACGAATATCTTGAGATTGCTTAGTAGGTAGATCAGGATCGGAAGCTGGGGCAGTGGAATGAGATGGGGATATGGGATCGGTAATGGGACTGGATGGCAATGAACTGGCAGATGGGGACTGTCCGCGGAATCTGATCGAAAGGTCCGCCAATGACGGAGCAGTAGCTGGCCGAGAGATCCGTCGTTGTGCATGTTGTGACCGTGGAGGTGAAACTGGTGAAGGTGGAGAAAGTATTGGTTCTTTGACAATGATGGGAGGTTGAGGGACATCCCATCTTAAGGCGACAGGTGACGATTCAGCTCCTGCCAAACGACTTACACGAAGAAGGCCCTGTTCCTCCACTTCAAAAGCCATGGTACAAAGATCTGATAGGTGATGGTTATTGTACTCCGCTGACTTCCCTTTGGGATCGGCAATTCGTGCACTACGAATGATGGCAGAGCTGATGCATGCCAGATGCCTCGGAATATCGAGGACATGGGGAAGGAGAGGTATGGCTTCTCTCTGAAGGGTAGGCATGTTTGCTCCACGCCGATGCAAAGAATTGACAACATTCAGTCGATCATGCCTGTGAGCAGAAGTCCCAAAATGTGGGCCACAAAATTCCGGTTCAGGAGTGGACACGACGAGTAGATATTCTACCATTCTGGGAAGATTTTGTTTCAGAAAATCGCTTATGCCACGCATAAAATCTTCTTTCTGTACATTCTACAAAGGCCCCGTTAATCCTGATAATAGCTATGGACACGTATGGACTCACCGCGTTCAGATTGGCGAGGCTCTGTATTACTTTAGCGATGAGTGTCAGACTTCGCTGAACCCCAGCACTCGGAAGTCCTGGTTACACTCAGAAAAATATAATTTATAACATATGAGAGAACTTGCCTGGATAAAGCCCAAAGAGATGAGGATGTAGAATTGCTGGTACAATAAAACGCAAGAAGCAGAAAGCGGAAACGCTTTGCCAGTGTAATTCTCGATTTTTACCCTCGTCTGTCACCTCATATCGTTGTTGCACAAGCTTTCGAACATGTTCGAAGAGCCTTCGCATCTCGCTGCACATCCAAACCCATCAATTAGCGCTTGATACAGAGTTGATAACACGCACTGAGGGCATTCTTCTCTGACAGCATATATTTGGTTCCACATTTCCTGACTCCAGTAGATCAACTGTTCAACGCTACGGTCCATGTCCTTGGATCCCTTCCCACTTCTCACAGGATCTACTTCGATCGCAATCTTTTCAGAACATAAACGGTGGATGATGCTCCCAATACTGGCTTCGAGGAAAGCTCTTCCATAAAACGCCATTGCGATCTCCATGGTCTTAGTAAGGATGTTATTCCCTCTAAACAACGTATTGTGGGCTGGGGAAAAGATAAGCAACAAAAATGCCAATAAGATTTGAAACCTACAGTGGGGAGTACCATCCACTTCGCCGTCAGCGAATTCTGATACATGTTCAAGGAGCACATTCTTAGCAATAGCGATGCACATTAGTTGGAAGGATAACGTCCTAAGCTGTAATTTTCGTTCGAAATCGCCCATCCAATCGAGAACGTTTCGAGTGTGAAGGACCTAGCATAGCTAACGGTAAAGGACTGGTAGTCAAGGATAAGTGGTGCTTACATGGAGCAAGCGTGAATAACCAGAATGAGGTAGTATGATCTCCCTGAAAAAGCATGAGCGATATTTCAAACAGCCCCATTAACACTGACTCATCGACTCTAATTTTCATCCTGATCTCGCCAGCCTGTGCGCTATGAGCTGTCGGTCCTGGTTGAAGAACAGGGAACCAGCCCTCGACTGCTTCACTCCTACGGAAATTACTGAGAGCAATGCGAACAGAACCCAGTAACATAGGCTTTAATAATCGTTTTTCTTTCCATACCACAATTTCCAAGGCTTCAAATGGAGGTAAATCCGCAAAAGTGAAGCTCTCGTGCCAGTCGGGTGATCCGATCCCTTTCTTCACAGTTGTGCGTCCGCAGAGGTCACCGCTGAGATGGATTTCGCAGAAGACGTCCAAATCGACAGGATCAAGTTCTTGTTTTGCATCAAGTTCCCCAATATTGGACGAGCTTGTGCTAGCGTCAGACGCTGGTCTGTGGCTGCCAAGAGAACGTCCTTGCAGGATTGTAAGTTCTACTTGTCGCCACATGCGATACAATCCACCGTCTGCAGGTATGAAGGCATGACCATATATCTCTGGTTTGGAATAAGACCGAAGGAAGACTAGCCACGTATTGCACACTTCCGCGTCAGAAAAATGTAGGTATAGAGGATCCACGTTGTTGGTAGAACTCCATCTTTGTCCGCTATAGAATCATATCTATCAATCGACGCTGGATTGCAGGTTACAATTCAGTTACGTACCCTACTGAGTAAATTCCAAGGCAATTCTTGCGTTGAAATAATGATGGATCAGCCTGTCGAATATCGGTGTGATTCAACATATGGATATAGACAGTTTGATATAGGATGGTTTCCTGAAAAGGGACTTAGTCGTAGGCGTATAAATGTTACCAATGGCCTCACATCGATATAAATATTGAGTAAACATTTGTTATCTTCGTCAGATAGTTTGCAGGTAGCAGGGCGCCATTGGCCGCCTCCACCTGCGTTGCGAGTGAGTGACATCCAGCTAGATTTTTCTATAGTTATGAAGTCATCAACACATGGTATGAGAGAATAGAAGAGTAACCAAGGCTAATGACCTTTGACTTTCTTCTGACTATCCTCGACAGATCTTGCAGGCTCTCTCCAGTCGGACTTGCGACGAGAATTTGGGTGCTGTGACCCATTCACATGAGATAACATCCAATTGGGCAGAGAAACACTGTCGACATGCCTTTCGTGAACCAGTGTTCGCGGTCGAAGGCACATACAACTCGGCGAATATCAGATATTCCTGAAATACATCTGAGGTCGGTTGCCCGCATGTCGTGCTAGATAGTGTGGACATTGGATATATTGCCTATGATGCTCAGGCTCCTATGTATGTGTGGGTGATCATGAAGGAGGTATTGCTTGGAATGATTTCGTGGAGATGACCCTCAAGGCCTCAAACCTCAAGCCAAGTGTATGTGCTGGTAGGAATAAAGCGCAGATTGTGAATGGCACTGACAGCGCAGCCTGAGGCCTGAGAGGTTGCGATCGGCGGAACGAAGGCAGTCACTCACACACTTGTATACCTGAATTGCATCTGTGGTAAATCCTCGGCCAGTCTCCATTTGGTTATCGTCAAGTTATTGGCGCCATGCTCGTTATCACACCAAATTTATCAACCTCGATTTCCGAATTCAAGTGCAGGCATATCCAGTTCATTCTAGGGGTATTACTGTACTATTGTATGTCTTTATGAATCGTGACTATTCTGTTTGACTTAGTCCAGGCAAAGGGTATAAACACCTGGAGCCTAGTCAAACAGCACAAGAAAGTACCACAAGCCAATCAAAAGTTCCAGAGGAAAATAATATGTAATAGAAATAGACCCACGCGTGGTTCACAGCCAAAAGGAACGGGAGTTGGAAAGAATGGATCGGTCAGCGGTCTTTTCAAACCACCGTCTATGAAATACTTCCACCATGGGAGTATAAGGCTTGGTGGGTCCCACTACCAGCGATGACCATTACGTTCAGTCCATTTTATGGCTGATGTAAGGTGTAAGCAGGAAACTTAATGTTGCTAGTTGTGGAGTTACGACGTACCCGTTTCCATTTGTGATGGCATGGCCGTTGGCAGCACCATTAGCAGTTGCCTTCTTCCCTCTAACAGGCTTCTTGTACGTTTGGATATAGAAGTTGATAAAAAGGACCAAATAACTAGAAAGAAGACCACAGCCAAATAGCGCAGCGGTTTCTGTACCAGCGCAATTGGCGATATGAGGGAGATGCGGGAAATAGGTGGCAGCGTAGTGCTGATATGCTATAAAGATCTTGAATATCGCAACAGTGATAAAATCGACATCGACTCACTACCAAAGTACACTACAAACAAATCGATGACGAATTGGATGATTTGTATAGTGGTGAGATATTTTTTCCACTGAAACGAAGATGTTACAGGCAAAACCTTTCAAATATGGATGAATCACATACCCAAATCTTGGCTCCACCAGCAGTCGCATAATAGTAGTAATCTAAAGGGCTGTAAGCCTATGAAGCTATTTGCAGATGATAACACATACACATGATGACATGGACGCTCAAGTTCAAGGAGATAACGACCCAAGACTGGGGCAGAGGATTAGAATGCATCCAAGGATTCGGTCAAGAATACTTACAACGCTTGTTTTACCGTTAAGTTGTGAGTAGCATAGCAAGGCCGTAGCAGAATGATGGAAAACATGCAGGAAAGCTGCAAGGAGAAGTTAGGAACTATCCAACTTATAACAAGGTAAAATATGCACTGACCAAGAGGCTTTTTCTTGAAAGCCAAAAACACAGTATCGAGGAGTTCAACGTATTTGAAGTAGTAGTTGATCATGTAATAGAACTCAAGTTTCTATCGTCCAACCTTAGCATTGACGCGCCTTTTCGCAAAAAAGTATACGATACCTCCGTCCATGAAGCGTCGGCACACATCGCATCATATACACCGGCATTCCACCAGACAGATGCCACTTCTTCGGCCATCAACAGTAACAGAAGAAGGCTCCCAGCACTGAGAAACACATTGTGTATGCGAAAAAGAGTGTTCAGTTTCTGAGGTGGACGGTCTTTCATCACTTCACGAATCCCGAAGATTAGCGCCAAGTATGACACGAGAGCAGTAGACACCACAGGCCATGTTGACAGTGGGGTTTCTCCAGGAATATAAGATTTAAGATAGGGAGGAATGGAGGAAACAGGAAGAAACGGGAGGAGAAAATCTGCAAGGGGTGTCATGGCGAGAAGGATGTGAAGCTTGAAGAAGTTCGAGTTGGAAAAAAAGTCGCGCACAAGTTATGGGGGGCGTAACGTGACAAGAGTGTGACCGAGTTCGGTTATTGAAATTGAAAGTATCACGTGCATCTGGGACTGTCTTCCCTTATGTCTGTCTGTTGCTATTGCGATATTGCGGCTTATACTTTATAGTATGTACTGGTCGCCAGCCAGGATGGGAACGCGCAAACGGCGATGCCTTTGAATTGATGGGCCTTATAAAATTTCCGAGGGGCATAAGTCGTTCAAGTTAAGTATCTCACTTGGTCAATTCGCTGACTTGGACGGAAACTGGTTGGTTGTATTGCAACATAAATCTAACTTGGAAGACTGCCCCTACCGTTACCAATATGATGACTGGGCATCTCTCCCCACAGAGAGCATATAATCCTATTCTAGAGCAGTAGATATTGTACAGAAAGCGATGGTTAAAGGTGCCGATATGTATGATAAGAAGTCCAAATCTCAGTAGTGCAGCGCAAAAACACTGAAATTCAAGATATAATCAACGCAGGCCCGTGCTCCAGGTCAGCTAATAATATTTTTTCCCTAACATAGGTTTGAGAAGGAGTGAGAAATGGCAAGTATGTGATCTAAATTTGAGATTCAAATACCTGACGTTTATTTTGGCGTTTTGAAGGATTTCAATGGCTGCTGCTCTTATTTTCGGAGCACTCAATTCCGCGGGCAAGGCACAGACGAAGCAGAGTGATGTGTTTGAGGGTACGAGACGATATGAGGCGGGAATCTGGCAGCAACGATCAAAATGCCATATCATCATACAATGAAAAGGACAAACCCCAGAAGATCGGAGGGATTCCAATAGATCATGAATAAAGAGTAAAAATCGTGAACGTAAGTCGTGAAGGTCATGGAGGTCAGAACCTATCTGGCGGGTGAATAATGGTAAAGAAAAGGAAACGCTACTTACAGGTATCTGATGAGCACCACGTAGGAACGGAACAGTGCAACCGAACTGAAGTGCCAGACCGACCAACCAGGCTACAAGTGATATGTTATGAATTGCAAAGAGAGGGATCGGATCTGGTTGTCACCTGGTGAATGATTCCACGGCATCCGTCAGGTTGGTCAACTTTCGAATCATAGTAGTAGATCAGTTACAGATGCGAACAGTTGTGATGAGTAGGCAATGCTAACCTCATTCAATTGCAATTCTGGCTTGACATCTTGTGTTCTTAGTGAGAACGTTGCAGGAAGAACTGAGACCATGTTGCCCTCGACGTGTAATTACTGATGCTGGATGGATGTGGGGGAGAGGAGGGGATACAACGCTCACACGACCCCAAATACCATACAGTTTGGTGCAGTTTTGTTACATTTAGGAGTTTGTCACGCGGAGGGACTCGGACCTCGCGGAAGTGGTCGGGACGAGATGTGTTCTAGACAGAGATGCATCTGATTCTCGAAAGATTTGTACTGAAAAGGATTGCAGAACATGAAAAGATAAACCGAATTCTGCCTCGAGTTCGCTGAATGGAGTCACCGATACTAACTCACAGCATTCATATTTCTTATATTTGGTTGGCTCGATAATTATTGATCAGGTTCGGGATAACTTTGCTTCCATCCTGTGATATGTCCAATTTAGGAAATTACTCGGGGCTAGATTGGTATGCCGGACGGTCGGAGATGCTTTGGGAACCTTGACGTATGTGCTAAACATCAATGCTTCCGTTCCATTGCTCTACACCGCGGTGTATCTCAAGTCCCCAACTCCAAGTTATTCCGAGTAGATCTACGCAGTTGTGACTATTTTTCTTGATATCAAGGCTCTACATAACTCGTACCACCTTCACGGGACGAACGCCACACGATGTGGTGGTTGGACCCAGGCAAAGAAGTCCTCAATGTGGTATGTAGTGTTCAGTTGTAGTTTCCGTTTCTCACATTGCATTTTCTTCGTCTAGCTATTCAATAGAATCCTCGCCCCGTATGTCGAGAACTTGGATATGAACCAAGTTAATTATGGAATCGGGCAAGGTAACTCGGCATCTCAATCGCTTGTAACGAATGTAACACAGCAAACAGGCCAGTTAACGCTTCGCAATCTGCGCTTGAAGAAAGGTGCTTTGGACAAGTTCAGACTTCCTGTTGATGTCCTCGATGGTAACTTAAGCTTCATCAAGTTTCTCGCCGCGTTGTCTTATTATTCATGCAGGTCATCTGGGCACCTTCACATTATCTCTCCATTGGATGAATCTGGGTAATCAACCCGTGGAAGTCTTAATCGAGGATGTGTATCTTCTTGTTGTACCTTCCCCGCAAACAAACATCGACCCAGAAGAAGAGGATCGTCGAGCTCAAGCAACCAAAGCGGAGCGGTTGGAGAATGCAGAGTTGCTCCATATGCGAGGGCAAGCAGAAGTCGCTGCTGGTGCGTCAACATTCATTAAAGCTGCCACAATATCAATTGACTCCTTTGGTGGATCAGAAGGCTCTCCGCAGTCGCAGGGACTTTGGGCCTCTCTAACGGCTAAAATTATTAACAATTTGCAGGTGACTGTCAAAAATATCCACGTGCGCTACGAAGATAAGATGAGTGTACCTGGTGTAAGTCAGATCTGTTGACTATATTCCAATCACTGACATGAGCGGTAACAGCATCCATTTGCAACAGGTATAACCCTAGCGGGTTTTACTGCCGAATCAGTCAATGACCAGTGGGAGCCCACATTTATCGAAAGCACAGCGGGCGCTATTCACAAGGTGTGCACACATATGTAATCGTTTGGAGATCATCACTCTCAATATCGTGCAGCTTGCCAGCTTACAATCTCTAGCTGTGTATTTTGACACTGATTCTCAGAGTATGGCCGGACTTCCACCGGCTCAGGCATTGGAAAAGTTTTCTGCTTTGGTGAGTTCCTAACATTGATTCGGTTCAATCTTCTAAAACATAAAAATGGTGCAAAGATATCCCAAAAAGACAAAAACTCTTCACATCAGTTTATCCTGAAACCAGTCTCTGGTGAAGGAAGAGTGAGTCATTGTTACGACTTACGATTGTATGACCTTGAAGTTACACTCCCAGATTATCATGAATCACAAGTTGGATAACTACACTCCTCATTTCGATGTTCAGTTGTTCTTCGAGGAAATCGGTGTAGCCCTAGATGACAATCAGTATCGTGATGCTATATCTCTTGTCGATATGTATCATGTCTATATTCGCCAACATCAGGTCAGTCTCCTGCGATTTGCACCTCTATTGCTGAGAAGTGACGGGGTACCCTAGTACCGAAAATATCGCCCGAGCGACAGGGACTTCGAAGACAATCGAGCAAAAGCCCTTTTACGCTTCGCGGGTACAGCGATACTCGACGGTGTTCATGAACAGCGCCGAAAGTGGTCATGGAGCTATTTTGCCGAAAGACGGGATGACCGGATCAAGTATGTCGATCTGTTTGAAAATAAGATCATGAATACTCTCAAAGATACGGTGAGTTTGTGTTGGAATTTGTACGTCTAGGGTCTTGAATTAGATTTTTCACCGCAGGATATGGTTAATTTGGCAGCATTGGAGAAAAAGTTACCGTACGAAGATATACGGTTTTATCGATCCATCGCAAGGTCTCGACTACGCAAAGACATGGCCCAACGAAAAAAACTGGAAGAGGAGAGAGTAAAAGAACAGCAGCAAAATCGAGGGTGGACTGCGTGGCTTTGGGGATCGTCGCAAACCGATGAGCCTAAGGAAGACCCTGCTTTCGGTGGACCAATGACTGAGGAACAACGCAAGCAGCTATACGATGTTCTTGATTATGATGAAAAGTCAGCCATCGCAGACTCTTTCGAAACTCCTCGAGATGCGATGAAAATGCGAGTGGTTGCTGAGCTAAAGAAAGGATCGTTTGCGTTGAAGACAGATCCTAGAGGGCAGTCCATCGAGATTATATCGACAGTTTTCGACTCCTTTCGTGCAGATTTTGTCCAAAGGCCAGATAACTTCGAAGCCTCGGTATCTCTTGGTGGTTTCAGTGTGTTTGATGGAACGACACAGGGTACCCTATATCCACAAATTGTTCAAGTCAAAAACGCACCATATGACCAAGCAAAGGCACACGCTGAATTAGAAGACCCGTTTTTCTTCGTCAAGTTTGAAAGCAATCCCTTGGATGAACGTGCAGACACTGCTCTAACTGCCAGAATGCGGCATATGGAGATTATATATCATCGTGGATATATTGAGGCCATATGGAAGTTCTTCAAGCCACCTGAAAGTCAATTGGAGTCTGTCGAGGCTCTCCTGGTAAGTTGGTTCCACCTTCCACATCAACCCATTAATTCTTCTGTAGAACGTTGCCAGTCAAACTCTCGAAGGTTTCCGAAAGGAAACAAGAGCGGGATTGGAATATGCTCTTCAAACACACAAAACTATCGATCTACAAGTTGATATGAACGCACCCATCATCATCATTCCTGAAGAGTGCGTTCTCCTTTCCTTTCGCATTTGTCGTGAACACCAATTCTAAGCTGGTCTTAGTGTTAAGACGAGTAAATGTGGACATCTCGTAATTGACGCAGGTCATATATCAATCGAGAGCGATCTCGCAGACAAAGGTGCTATCCGGGAAATTCAAGCCAAACGGAATCAACAATACAGTGACAATGATTACAAGAGACTGGAGTCTCTTATGTACGACAAGATGTTGCTTAGGCTGGAAGCTGCACAGGTAACGTCTTCCATTATCAAAAAAATCCCTTCTCTTAACAAAATCTTTGAGCAAAGTTTGTAATAGGAGATGATTTGCAAGCTTGTCGCGATGCCCTCACTTTTGAGAGAAGCGATACGCTCCACATCCTCGAACGCATCAATATCGACTTACAAGTGCAAAACTCCATTGTTCCGAGTGCGCTGAACCTTGCACGCTTCAAGGTTTCTGGAAAACTTCCAACTCTCCAAGTCAACATGTCGGATGTGAAGTACAAGTCCCTCATGCGCATCATAGACATTGCTATACCAAATCTCAACGACGATATGGAAGAAAAAATCCTAGCCCAGGCTAAAGTTGAAAAAGCGTCCGCTACTTTCCCTCTTCCTGCGGCTCTTTTTGGTCAGACAGGGACCGAATACAATGTCGACGATAGCGAGGGTGAGGATGCATCGACTCCCCGAGATGATCTTTTCTTTGAAGCCGATGATGGAACTTCAGAGGTATGCTCTTGCTGGTCTCCTTTATATTTTTGATACCCGCCCTAATACCTTTTCAGCACCCTGAGATTCGACAACATATCTTTGAATTGGATTTCGAGGTTGAAAATCTTCGAGGAGCAATATCAAGATCGACTAATGACGGGAGTGAAAAGTCCCTTGGAGACGTTACCCTCCGGGACTTCAGGCTTGCCTTTTCGCTAATGAAGTTTAACATGAATGTCGATATCAATCTAAGGTAAGAGACTTATGTCGGCGCGATTTTACACTTAATTGTCGTCAGATCACTGGTTATGAACCTTGTCCAAGCTGGTCAAGATCCGATACAATTTGCTTCGTCTGAGCACAGCGACGCTGGAAGTAATAAAAATTTACTGAATATATCTTATCGGCGGGTACAAAAAGCATCGCCAGAATTCGCTACCATATACGAAAGTATCGACCAAAACGTTGATATCGAAGTGTCGACATTCATTTTCCGAGCAGCGCCAGAACCTGTGATATCGTTGTATGACTTCATCATGGCTACTTTCGTACCACCAGATTCTGGCCAGCCAGCTGTCCAAAAAAACCCGGATCCGAACCAAGGTACCAGCATAGGTACTCTTGCGAACGCGGCCGATTTAACAGCCGGCATCATTCGTGTTGCCATCAAGCTCGATAGCGTACAGGGTATGTGGGACTTCAGAGAATTTAGTGTGCACATGTCTGAACTTTTGGTTTTAGTAATGCTCATCAACGAAGTCAGCAACCTTGCTACCCTATCATTGTCAACTGCCGATGTTTTGGTCCTACTTCGATCAAACAACATGCGCATCACTGGGCGATTAGGGAGCCTGGCATTGAGCGATGATCGTTCAGCAGAGGTTGCGCTTCCAGAATTCAAGAAGATCTTGTCTATCGAAGGCAATAATTTTGCCGATTTCAGATACCAGACATTTGATCCTAAAGACGATGCATACTCCGGGGTCAAGTCATCCGTTCACCTGAGCGCAGGTTCTATGAAACTTCATTTCCTTGAGCAACCACTGCACGACATCTACCTGTTCATCTCCAAGCTTGCAAAGCTTAAGTTCATATACGATGCTGCTCGTGAAGCAGCAGTACAACGAGCTTCCGAAATTGAACGCATGCAATTCGATATATCCGTCAAAACCCCAATCATCGTGTTCCCATCTGATCCAGGGAAACTCCGAGATGTTCTAGTTATGAGGCTTGGAGAGATTCGTGCTCACAACTCATTTGAGGGGGACACTATCAGCAAAGTCACTGCAAGCTTATGCGGAATACAAGTTGTCTCAGAGATTTTCTACGCTGGAAAGCCTGCGCCCCTCAGAATGGTCGACGACATCAGCATTATTGCAGACGTTGTCCAGACGACTGGCATAGATCGTACCCAAAACAGCGATTTTCCCGACACTCAGGTGAGTTTGGAATGTGTGTTTCAAATGTTCCTCATTAAACTTGATTTAGATCGCTATTAAAATCTCTGATATCAAACTTTATCTGACCCAAATCCAATATGGTCTACTTGTTGGACTATCGAAGTCGGTACCAAGAGTACTAGCTGGTGCCCCAGAGGGATCCGCTCAAGCCAGTTCAGCCCTGGCTTCCGGTTCTAGCCTTAGCAGCCGTCAATCCTCCACTTCTGATAAAACGGAGGCACTAGTCAGCCTGGAACCCGAACTGCGAATGGTATCGCGATCCGATGGAAGCAAGCCATGGACCACTCTAGACTTGGCAATATTTGTGAACGCCATCAAGTTGCATCTGTACGGCGAAGAGGCTGCTACAGAGGCTAACCTCGACGATCATGGAATCGCGTGTTTTGCGCTCAACGACAGTACTTTGCGCTATAAAATCATATCAGACGGCGCCGGAGAGGCGCAGGTGGTTCTTCGATCGTTCACAATGAGTAATACTAAGGCTGGAGTGTCCAAATTTAGGGAAATTATACCAGCTGCTCAACATGATCGAAACCAATTCATGATTCTCTACACGACATCTGGAGGTGTCAAGAGCACTGCCCTTGCGATAGTTACCGTGGACTCTCCACACATAATCTTTGCCATTGAGCCGGTGATTGCTTTGATGGAGTTTTTCTTTAGCGCCTTTCCGAATGAATCCCCAGAACACACTCCCAATTCTTCAACAACCCCTGAGGAAACGGATGGCGCCTCGCAGTCACAATTTGATTTTCGCGTAGACCTGCATGATGTATCCATTAGCGTGTTGGAGAACGATGGGGATCCAGAGACCCAGGCTATCAGATTGTACATTGACCAAATTCTGATTTCCCAGCAGGTAAGAGCTATGTGATGTGCTCATCGCTGAAGCTTACACCTTGTTCTCATTAGGGGATCATGGCGCTCACAGTGAGTCGCTTGGGGATGTCATTAATTCGTATGGGTGCAGATTCCGATACCGTGCGGTTCCTGGACGATGTGGATATCACGTTTTCTCTCGATAGTCGATCCTCGGAACGGGAACAAGTCACGAGCATGGAAATGTCTGTGAAGCCCATCGTCCTTCGAGCGTCCTATCGTGATATCTTGCTGATGACGACGATTGCGTCCAAAGCAGTGGACCTTTACGGGAAGTCACAAAGTTCGCCTGCATCTCCTAGCGCTACAGCCAATGTGAAATCTTCAACACAAAGACCATCCTATACCCAGTCGCGGTCTGTTGCATCAAAGGGAACTCAACAGCGTACCATTGGTACAGCTCAAGTGATCGTATCCAAGGAACAGGCGAGCAAACATGCACGGTTTGATTGGGTCTGATCACTAACACATTCTATCTAGCTAAGAGGTTCTTTCGATGGATTTCGCTTAGTTCTTATTGGAGACATGCAAGAACAGCCGATGCTCCATCTCAAGGTCAAGCCTTTTATTATTGGAGCAAAGGATTGGTCAACTGAGGTACAACGCTATTTTCGAGTTGGACCTCTCAACTAAATGTGCAAGATAGCTTCAAGCTACTGCCACTCTTGCCACTCAAATTAGCTACTGGAATCTTACGAATTCACATTGGGAGCCTCGTGAGTGCTTTCTTCATCATTTTCTGCCGATCGAACCCTAAACCTCTGCAGTAATCGATCCTTGGACATTCACCGCATCAGTATGGTATTCACCTTTAACTGATGAGCAGTCGTTGATGCCTCACCAGATAGCGAGGGATAGCATTTCCAGCGAACTCAAGATGGCCCTCTCGGCTCGGGAACGCTTGGATCTCAACGTCAGCACTACTTTTGTAGAGCTCGCCCTTTCGACTGTCAATATGTGGGGAAAAGAAGGAGTTTTACAAAAAGGTCGTGGAAGTTACGCTCCATATCGCATCAGGAATCGAACAGGATCTCCTGTGTGTGTTTGGCCTGATGACGACAACACTCACAATGCCAAGGATTCTAGTGCGGTCAAAGTAGCTAACGATCAAACCGTGGATTGGAGATTCGATGACTGGAAAACAATGAGAGAAGTACGCATGATACAACTGATTCTAAAGATGTTTAAGTGACACTTTGATAGCACGTTTCGACCTCGGAGCAACACAACATCGGCATCCAATTTATTGGGAAGCCTTGGGAAGCGTTGAAAGGCATTCCGGTTGATAGAGAAGGCGAATTCACGTTCTCATTGCGCCCACGCGTGGAGAACTATACCGATCGACTCCTTTGTTCTGTGGTTGTCCAAGATAACGTGAAAATCGTGACATTGCGCTCAACATATTTGGTGGAGAATCAAACTTTTTATCCCTTGGAACTGATGCTCGTTGATCACACCGGCCACCCTGTATACTCTTTGGAGAAAATTGGTTTGTATCAATTTCATCGCATAGCTTTGTATCCTAACAAAATAACAGCTCCTGGCCAGGATTATTCGCTGCCGATAGAGGCAGTTACACAAAATAGAATCCGGTTACAACCAGATCGTGCGTTCTTCCCTCGCGGATCTGATGGTTTTACTGAAGTCTCTGTGATAGAGGGTTTTGGTTATAGATGGTGTTCATCAATTCGTTTTGACGATTTGATCTCCAAGAAGAACTTAACAATTAGTTGTCCGCATAATAATCCACAAGAAGCTCCATTTCGGTTTCAAGCATGGGCTCAAACAGATGCGAATGATTCAGCGACAAAGTATGACCATTCTTTTTTCATTGGTGATCTGACTATATATTGCGCCAGGAAATCTCCGAAGATCAAACTCAAGCTACGCGCTCCGATAGAGCTTGAAAATCTCTTACCTTACAATCTCCAGTACAGAATCTATGACAAACATGCCGATCAGAATTGGAAAAGCTATCTTCGAAAAGGAGGGGTCATGCCAGTGCACTCTGTGGAGCTTGGTCACTTGATTTTACTTAACGTCGAAGTGCAAGACACTAGTAAGGCATCCCACTTATTCAGTAGCAGGTCACTAAGATGCGATAGTTTTCAAGCCGAGTGATTTTGCTATCATCAATACCGATCGACATTCCGATTTTGAGATTGAAAAACGTCTCACTCTTTGCGACCTGAACAATCGAAAGCTCGATCTCGGCTTGAATTATATGTAGGTCGTGTCAAAATAGTATAACACACACAAGGTCGCTGACCGATATGTACCAGTCGATATCCTGATTCAGGAGGTGCCTTCAAAGTACAAATATACAGCCCGTACCTCATCATTAATAAATCTGGACTTCCATTCACCGTGAGGGCGACTCGGTCTAATAGAGCATCTTCTCCGCTGGACGTGGCTGGGGATGCTAGACCAGGTCAGTTTGACCTCGCTCTCTTGTGTTAATACCACTGACGAGTTGTAGATATCCTTTCGAGATCTATTCCGTTTAGTGAGTGCATTTGATAACTTCAGCAGTTAGCCGCGATTGAGCGTGATTTTAGTGCTATCTCATCCGCAGGATCATGGACAGGCCTTCATATTCAAGGTTGGGGACTCAGGGTGGTCCAAAGTAGGGTATTTCATTCCGTCCGCTCGGACCTAGCATTAATCACAGACCGATGCAGGTTTTTAGCCTGGAAGCACCTGCAGCGGAAACTGAAATGGTGATCCCATCTTCCAAGCAAAAGTCAGAGGAATATCATATGGGCCTATCTTGGACAGAAGGGCTGGGGAAGTACAAAGTGACAAAAGTCCTCACTCTGGCTCCTCGATTTATCATCAAAAACAATCTCTCCGAGCCCATCTGGTTCCGTGAGCATGGCGCTCCTCCCAAAGGGCGTTCTGTTGTTAATCCCGGGGAGCGCTGTCCATTGCAAGTGATGCGTACGAGTCAAGATAAACTTCTGACAGTGGCATATCCCGGTTTGAACACCCGGTGGTAAATCCTTCAAAGTGTATCTTTGAGGTCATTTTAATGGTTGGGCAAACAGGTCATCACCGATAAACAGTGAAGACATAGGTTCTGTTCACTTCCGCCTTTCAAGTCCAGCAGGCGATGAATGGCAAATTATCAAAGCTGACGTGAAAATAGATGGATCTACTATATTTGTTTCGTTCTCGCGAGCTGATGGATGTCCATTTATTATTGAAAACGAAAGTGACTACACTGTGTCTCTGTGTCAGACCGTGAGTAGCCTTCAGTGTGTGTCTATTTTGATATTTTCTTAGCTTGCAACAGGATGTTGGACGAGATGTGCCAAATCCTACCCCGTCTGTTTCACGCTATGAACTGAAACCCCATACAAGTATGGAATACACCTGGGATCAGCCAGCTGCCAGGGAGAAAAAAATCATGCTATCAATCAACGATGGTCGTCGCGCGGTGGATATCATGGAGATTGGTGTCCTGATGCCTTTCAAATTCCATGTAACGATTGTTTAGACCTCAAACTTTTTTTATGCTGACCTCCTTATTTATCAGGATCGCCAGCGGACTAAGGCCGTTTCTTTGGATGTTCGGGCAGATGGGCATAGACAGATTCTTCGCATCACGCACTATGTTGCAGAAAACAGCTTGTACAAACCAAAACATCGCAGCACAGGGTCGAGCTCGTTATCGCGGTCTGACACAATGGCAAGCAGCTCTGAAGCGTTCGAAGCTGTAGCAGAAGATTTATCGCCGACATTTTCATTCAACCTCGACTTCGCTGGCATTGGGGTGTCTTTGGTCAACCGCCGCATGGTAGAAGTGGTGTATATATCAATCGAGGCCCTGAGATTCGATTACAGCAACAGTCTGGTCGCCCAGGCAGTGAACCTATCCTGTGGATCGTTGCAGGTTGACAACCAATTGCATGATGCTCTCTACCCCGTTATTCTCCAACCGAGCCCAATTTCCAAGGAGGCGACAGGCGTTGCACTCCCGCCTACAATCCAGGGATCCATAATATGGTTAAAAGATCAAGGTAACGCGATTTATCGGCTACATACAACTTTTCTGATTCGTCGCGATAGAACATGGAGTTCTTTTCGTGAAGTATTGTTCGATATTACTCCAGGCTCTGACCATCGAGGCGGACGAAGATCTTCTCTTTGCAATGTACGATCTCACGCAGATCAAAGGACTATCATGGGAAGAAAATGCGGACGAGTAAGATCCTTTCATACAGTTTAGACGACTGATTAGACTTATGCGAACCAAGTATCCTTATTCAACACCCTGACGAAATTCCTGAACCTCAGGATTCCACTGCAGGCGAAGATATTTATTTCGAAGTGTTAGAGCTGCAACCTATCCAATTATCATTGTCGTTTATGCGAACGGAGAGAGTTAGCAGTGAAGATAAGCGAGTACCATCTCAATCTTTGATTTTTGTCGTCTTAATGATTGAACCCTAGACTAAGCATTCGAAACCCTCTTGCCGTGATGGTGAACGCCTTAACCATGACACTTGGAAACGTGAATGACGCCCCTCTCGAACTCAATGCGTTGGCCATCAAAGACATGCGCTTGAGATTACCAGATTTGCAAAATCGGATTACATATCATTACAGACAAGACGTACTGCGACAACTCTACCGCATTCTAGGTTCTGCCGACTTTATTGGAAACCCAGTTGGTCTGTTCACAAATGTTAGCTCTGGTGTTGCGGACATATTCTATGCACCATACAATGGCGTTGTCATGCATGGCAACAAGGAGCTTGGTATTGGAATCGCCAAGGTTGGATTCTATTCAGTTTGTATTCTATATTCTTAATCTTGTGTAGGGTGCAGCTAGTTTTGTCAAGAAAACAGTCTTCGGGTTATCGGACAGCGTTACCAAGTTCACAAGCAGCGTGGGCAAAGGTGAGAGGAATATATTCACCAAAGGCAGCGCCTCTGACATTTCTCCAGGTTTATCAGCGGCTACTTTTGATTCCGAGTATCAAGCACAGCGTCGAATGACGCAAAGGCGTAATCGTCCCCGTCATGCCATGTACGTATTTTATGTGTATAGACTTTATTTTGCTGATTTGGATCTGAAGATATGGGGTCACCGCCGGTGGCGAGGCCTTCGCTAGCAGCATCGTCAGTGGCCTAGAGGGAATAGTTGTGAGTACATGTGTGGCTCATGTCGTAACGCATGCTCATTTAAAGTTAAAGACAAAGCCCATACAAGGTGCTGAGTCTGAAGGCGCATTTGGTTTCTTCAAAGGAGTTGGGAAAGGCTTAGTTGGGTGGGTGATAAATGTTGCTCCCAGTTGTCTCGTGCTTGATTTATATTGCAGCGCCGTGACTAAACCCGCTGTCGGAGTTTTCGATTTGGCGTCTAATCTTTCGGAAGGTATGTTTATTGTCAATGATCCGCAATATCGTCTTGATGTTTGGCAAGGCATCCGAAACACGACAACTGTATTTGACAAGCCCGAGAGGGATCGCGCTCGACCTGTAAGTCGCACTCATTCAGCTGTATAGTATGCCAACCCTTGTTGCAGCCCCGGCATGTCCCACCCGACGGCGTCCTGGTGGTAAGCTCGCGACACATGATCCACCACGTCGTCTAATAGCACTGTTGTAGCCCTACGCTGGTCGTGAAGCACTAGGTCAATATTGGATGCGCGACCTTGACAACGGGGCATATCGCAAAGAATCTTATGTTGCTCATATCGGTATGTAACAAGCTGATATCTTCTTGTCGCCCACTCATCTGACTGCCAGACACTCCAGGTGGCGACAACATCATCCTCCTCACTACATCACGTGTACTATCATTTTGGTCGAAAAAACTCCGCCTCGACTGGGATCTCCCCCTGACGATGGTTCAAGGTGTCACAGTCGAAGACACTGGCATTCGTTTCGCTCACAAATCAGGCAAAGATCACGACAAGTTCGTCTTCATCCCTGATAAGACGTCCCAAGTTTGGTTCTTTGGCCAGATCGCATCTGTTGTAAAAACATTCAATAATCGGCGTAGAATGGACACATAGACAGAGACAACCAATTGTAAAACGAATGTATTATCTGACAGATTGCACGAGTAGCTAGATTGATTATATTTCCATGAAGTTTGAAGTGTGTAAGTGGGTGTGTAAACAAATATGAACGAATGGGGGCAAGTGAGGAAACAAATGAGCGTGGTAGAGATGTCACGGACTGCAAACGATCTCAATAGGTAGAAGGGTATCTTTTCGGCGTATTTAATGTAATATGAAATGGATTAACTTAGTGAATGGCCTCCAGCCTCGCGCGCTGGGCGAGCACACGTCCCCGAGACACCATACCATCGTCACTCGAGTGGTTATGGTGGGGGACTGCGGTAGCAGAGCTGGAGACCCGTTCTCTGTTCGGTACTTTTATGAGATCAGAAATCAACCGTTTCTCGATATCATGGTCGGTCAGGGCACTCGAATCATCTGAATCGTTGTATATTCCTTTCTTCTCGTCCTCGAAGCTGCAATAGCTTCCTCGGCGACTATTGGAGTATGCGCTTTGAAACTCGGTGTCCGAGTCGTCTGTGGCAGGCGTAAGGGCAGGGGTGATGGGCACAGGGGCTGTATCGGATGGGATGGAAGCGAGCGATGCAACGGATGGAACCTTGTGCACCTGTGGTGCCGGTACATCCTCCCGCAACGGAACCGTCGAATGGCGAGGAGTCGCTGTTGCGGACGCCGTGTCCACCGACCGGCGCGTAGTCGTTCCCGTCTGCGCTGTAGACGTCGTATCACTCCGCTCCCGTCGCTTCACTTTGATCGACAGATTATTCACAAGCTTCGCGCCTTTCAGGGCGCCGCGGGAGCGCACAGACACGCCCGCATCTGAGCTCTCCGCGCCGTTATCCTCACTCGACGTGTGCCCCGCCGAGCGGTTCTTCCACTCTGCCACGCGCTCCGATGCAAGCGCTGTCTCGAGCTGTAGATACGGGCGGTCAGCCTCGTCACTGGGGCTGAATAAGGTGTGATTGCCACGTACCTTTTGCTGGATTTGGAGCACCTTTTGCGCTATGCGGTCGCTCCGCTCGCTGATGCCCTCGTCAACAGCCATCATCCCGTCCTGCAAGAGCTCTGCCTGGGTAGCTGAGAAGCGCTTTTTCCTCGTCGGCGATGCTGGGGCAGTCTCTTCCTCTTCTTTAATCGTCTCATCTACCTTGTTACTGTGCACGAGTGTTTCATCGCCGCGTTCATACGACTCTGCCAGCGTCGACTCCGTACCAAACGACCGAAGCCGCGAACTACCATGGACCGGATCGCTCACTGAGCGCGTGCCACCATTGGCAGCAGACAAGCGAGACCCAGGACGTGACGACTCAGCACCATAATCAGACTCGACATCGACATCAACAGCCATCGATGCAAGGGCACGCTCGATCTGCGCCTCGACCTCCGCAACCATCTCCGCGCGCTCAATCTCCATGCGCTCCATCGTATCACGCATATGCTGCAGCTCAACGAGCGCCTCCTTATGCGCGTGCTCCGTGTCCTTGAGCTCTTTCTGCAGCTTCGCCTTCTCCGTAGCTGTGAGCGTCACCAGACCACTGAGGCGCTTCGTCTCGCGCTGCTCTTTGCCAATCTTCGTGCGCAGCTGGCTAGCCTCGGCAGAAAGGCGCTCGGCGTACTGCTCGAAGGTGACGAATTTGTCGCGCCAGAGGTCGGCTTCGGTCATGAGGAAGTTGAGGCGGCGGGAGAGGCGGCCGATCTTGGTCTCAAGGTCATCGCGGGCATCGACGAAGGCGGTGGCGCGCTTGCGGATGGAGAGCTGGATGTGCTTTTCGGCGTTACTCAGTTGGGGCATGCGCCGGGAGGCACCAAAGGAGGAAAGACGCTTGAGGAACGAGGGTTTCTTGTACTGGAAGGAGGTCAGCTCGGCTACTAGCATTCACGAACACACATACCTTGTCCTGAAGCACCGAGTCGAATGCCTGAATGATGCGCGTCGAGTGCCACCATTCGGGGGGCTTAATGGTGTCGGCGACAGCCGCAGTCTCCCCACCGCGCTTCGCCTGAATCTTGCACACAGGGCGGAATCGGCCAGCAGGGAACGCCTCTTTGAACTCACTGGGAACGCCATGGTCAGGATGATAATGCGGCTCAAACGCAGCCAGCAGTCGTTGGCGGTATCTGTCCCTCTGCTGCTTGGCAGAAATAACCCCTGGTGGAGGCGAGGGACAACTGAGGTAGTTAATATCGCTGGTCACGTGTCAGTGTCATGGACACGCCTCACGTGACGATGGACTTACAGGTCGATCACGCAGACTTCGGGCCCAGCACGGACTGCATAGCGGGCTTCGGTGGCGAGACCAAGGATCCATGGACCAGGATCGTCGATGTAGATCTTAGCGTCGCGAGCATGGACGGCGGGCAGCGCGATGCCGGACCAGCCACGGAGCTCGACGAGGTACTTGATCGTGCTCACCGCGATGCCGAGCATTGCTGGGTGGCGCGAGTAGAACAGAACACGACCAGTCGGCGCCAGGGCGATCTCGCACGCAGTTAGGATGTTGTCAATGTTGAGACACTTGAAGAGCGGCCACATCGTAAAGTTGATGTCGACCAGGCCGCGGCCAAAATCGAGTCCGCCAGGGAAGCGGGCAATGACTTCGAGGTTGGCGTCTGCGTCTGCGGGTGCGTTTGTAGATGAAGACGAGGACGCGTCGAGCTTGATGAGATCGCCTGCGCGCGGGGCAGGGTGAGCGAGGATCTTGGAAATCTGCAGCGTGTGGGACTGGACGTCCTTGGAGAAGCGGGCCCACGAGAGAGTGAGGTAGTCGCGCATGAGGTCGTATATTGGATGCCGCGATACGAGAGCTGATAATAAATATTAGATAGGGTTAATATGCACACATTGCACTTACTGAGGGCATACGGGAGCCAGAAAACGGTGTCGCCTGGGAGAAAGAGGGTGCTCTCGCCCGGGCCATGACCACCAATAGTGCTTGCGACGTCAAAGTCACTTTCGCTGATGGCGCCTGCGTCAGTCTCTCCCTCTGCGTCAGTCTCGCCGTCTGTCCACGGGCCGCGACCGGAGCGGCGAGATGGACGGCGGGCGGGATCAGATGGGCTGCCAGTGGGGGTGGAACGGAGGACCTTGAGGCGGGCTGCCACTAGACTTTGTGCGCTCTCCTTGCGGACACGGCCTGCTTCGAGTGTACGGCGAATTGCAGAGCTGCGGTCAGCATCGGCGTGACTCCACACGGTAAGACAAACGCCGTGGTATGTCACAGTGCCGGCAGATCCCGAAGAGACACCAGGGACACCAAGCTGCTTATCGTTGAAGAGACCAGAAAGAGGACTGGACGGGGCAGACTGGGCGGCACCAAGGATGGACGGCGGGCCGAGGAAGGCGGACGAGGGCCGGGCATGCGCAAAGGGATCATCCGTGTATGGAAATGCAAACGTCGGGGCAGCAGACGAACGGTCATGTGACGACGCGGACGTGAGGACCGACGCCCGAAGCAGATCGGCCGTCGATGGTGGCGGTGGCGCGAGCGGGGTGTTTGGCGCAGGAAGGGTGAATGTAAATGTGTGGATTGTGCTAGCGGGTTGGAGCGTAGACGCGATAATCTCGACTTCGCGTGTAAAAGACAGTTTGAGCGCCTTGGAGAGCATTTTTCCTACTTCTGGTTTTGAGAGTGCGCCTGCGCCCTTGTGCACATCCTGGTCTTTTTTGCCCTTTTTCTTCTTCTTTGCACCGCCTGCGCCTGGGCTGACGGTGCTGCCGAGCACCTCAGGTCGCCACCAGCGGGCGACTGCGCCATCCGAGTGGTGAAGACCAAGGACGGCGTCGGGGTCTGCGAGGGTCCAAGTATGTGGGCTCTTTGGGAGGCCAGAGACCACGTAGAGGGACGTGAGGGGCAGGGTCGGGACATGGGCGGTCTGCGGGACTGGAACAGAGCGGGTAGACACGATGGAATTGCGGGTGGACGCAGGGATTGGTTCCATCGAGCGGCGGTGTGCGATGCCTAGAATGCGCGATGCTTTGTCTGCAGGACGCGCAACGGTGATATAGTCCAATTCCTCTGCAAGAAGTGTGTTGTTATTATTGGTGGAAGAAGAAGAACCCGCCTGAGCTAAGGTCTGGGCCATTTTATCTGCGCCAGCGCTCGGCGACGCAGCAACAGCGGGGACGACAACGGGACTCATCGTACACCATGCAACAAAACAAAACAGAAAATGTAAAATGTAAAGTGAACAGAACAGAACAGAATGGTCAACGCAAAATGTGAATGCTCGCGCGTTCGCGTATTTTATTGACAGCCTTACAGGGACACATCCCGATACCAACTCCCCGCCCCTGGAACTTCAACTCATCCTCCTCCTCCCCTGCTCCCGCTCATTCTCTGTCAACCTCGACTACGCTGTCATCCCTGCCGCTGTCAACCCCACTCACACTGACATTTACTCCCGCCTGTCGTCTGCCTCAAATTCTGCAGCTGTTGGAATCGCTTTGCATGTTCCGCGCGCAGTGCCAATTTACAAAATCAGACTAGGCCCCATATGGCAGTTGTTACGTCACTTTTCATTCGCTTCCATTTCTATTCCACGGAACTTTCTAACAGGCACAATGTTCCTGCCATGTCACAAATGTCACCAACAAACTTTAAACTCTCCTGCCAGCTCGCGTGGCATGAAACTGCAACACAAACACACAATGCGTGTAAGCCCGAGCTCACTGCAGATCACGACGATCACCGCGTCGGGCATCGCACGTAACTCGGCGTTCTCCTTGATGGCATACTCTGGTAATATCGATCATATTCTATTCACCCGGGGAACCATCCGTTGCAATTGCCGTTGCTATCCTAAATTTTCTTGAAATTTTCATCCATTGAGCACTTTCCCCATCTGTCACGAACCCACGATAATCACCAGTCCATCATCTCCACAGAACCTACCGTTCTTCTCTGATCGATCCTTTTTCACTGTATCTTCGGAGTGACTATCGTTATCATGAGTCTGTGGCCCATCATTGTATCCAAAGTACTCAGCCCACTCGCAATAAGAATTTACTCCGGATTACTTCAATGATCTGTGATGCTTGTTTCCCGCTTCAATCGCCTTTAATTCATCACTACCACCTCAATGATCTAGTGATCCTCCTCACTTCTCGAGACTCGAGGAACCCTCGCAACCAACCACGATTCGCACACAGACTGACATTGATCACGCTTTTATTTTTTGCATTGATACTGCTGATCGATTGATTCATGGCGCACCCAGCGCTCATCATCCCTTAATTAACAGTTTCATTCACGACTTCAAATCCGATCCACCCTGCTGATCCTCCTTTTCATCGAGCTCAAACCCCACTGGTATCGTCCCGCATTTAATCCCAGTTTTAATATACATCCCGACGCTCACGTTATTTAATGTCGAGCATTGAACGTTGAGCTCTGATGACCCTTGGTAACCCCTTACCCACCAACCCGATTCCACCCCACAAACTCCATTCGACCGAAACCGAGACAATCCGCAGTCTGTCATCCGTTGTATGTCGATCTTGGGTGCTCCGCGAACCTTGCCCACCCGCAATCAGGATTCGTCCTATATCCCACGTGCCTCTGACACCAACTTTGCATGCTGACATTTGGGTCAAATCTTTGCAAATCCATGCTAGTGATCTTCGATCCTCAACTGACACTTGCGACAGCCGCTGTTCACATCGTCGATTGATCCTTCTCATCTCTCGGACGACAACCGAATAACTGTTATTCGCACTCACGTCGGTATTTGTCTTACATCTGCTTTGTTCCTGCTCCTAATTCATCCACGGCGCGTCGAGCGCTCACCATCCCTTCACAGTATGATTCACTACTTTTGCTCCCATGCAAATCCTCCCCCTCATCGAGTTCAAACCCCATTGGTATCATCCCGCATTTCATCCCAGTTCGTTAGACATCCCGACGCTCACGTTATTTAATATCGAGTATTACCAGTGAACATTGAGCAGTGATGACCTTTACCCCTTATCCGCCCGCCTCACAAACACCACTCGAAAGAAACCGGGGCTATGTATCCGTGTTTACTCTGCCGTATCAGCGTATGTCGATCTTGGGTGCTCCGCGAATCTTGCCCACCCACGATAAGGATTCACTCTGGGCCACTCGATCCGCCTACTGCAGTCCCTTGTTTGCACGGTGCTCGTTCATGCCTGTACTAATATTGATGCTCGCCGGGTGCCATCTATATGCAATTGTGTGTGGGCGTATTCCCCGCTTCAATCACTTTTCAGCTCACCTTTCAACTCACCATATCCTGCCCACCTGTTTCCGGTATCAATCCTCCGTGTTGACCTTTGTTGGCAACCGCATGCAATGGACCTAATGATCCTCGAATTGACATCGCGAGCAATGCTGTTCACACACGCATTGCTATGGATCATCGGTTCATGCATGGTAGCCTCAGCGCCCATCATCCCTTTGCAACTTGATTCACTTCCTCATTCCTCCCCTGCAGATGCTCGAATTCCCACCGAGGCTGCCCTTCAAGTTCTTATTTCAATCTCAGTGTAACAATCCACTTTCGATATACGTATTCATCCCGATGCTCACGCTAATTAATGTTGGGCGTTGAATGTTGGATTGATGACCCTTACCCCGCCCATGCCAACCCTCGTTCAAATCGAGACTTCGGTTGCTTTGTTCGCTGTCATTGAAGTAGGGCTCGTTGGATCAATACACGATACGTACTCAAGCATGCTCGAGTCGTGTAACTATAACGGATAAAGCACCGATGACATCCCAATCGTACGCGGTTGCACATATGCGTCCGATAACAGCGTCGATACCGCATATCAAGATTGATATCTAATGTTCCGTATCTTATCTAGCGAACGTGGTTAGACTCCCAGGCCACTTGCGATTGCTTCCTCGAACTCCTGTTAATAATGTCGTACCTTGTCGTACATACTGATGGATAATTGAAACTAGTTGAATCAACTATAAATCCAGGTCTAGGATCGCCTGTATAGGAACATAAAGGAATACCCAACGTGGTCTAAAGCAAGTCAGTACCTCGAATCTTGTTCGAATCTCATCTGATGGGTGGCTTTCCTTCACATTCTATGTAGTACCCTGCGCCTTTCTTACACGAGAATATCGTTGACCCCAAACCACGAGAGATCGTATTGCTGACGGGAAACTGTAACGACATGGAATCCACGACCAGTTAGATTGAATACATATCAGTGTGCTGAAAGCCGATACCGTCAAGGCTGCATAAATAACGACAACCTTCCGGCGCTCATCAAAACGACACGACCCTCAATATAAAAGTCATCCACATATCCCCATCCGAATCAAATCCCATCATGCCAATCCCGAGGCCTGATGATCGGTTAAAGGAACGACTATCTTCCTTCTATGGTTTGCCTAGGGGAGACTAATGATCGGTGCCATGCAAATTACTACAGACTCAGCTGTCAACACCAACTTAGAGGTGACGTCTACGACGTCTACCTGATCACATCAATCCGCGGGCTGCCGCTCCTCCACTAGATTGCCCGTCTTAACGTATTCACTCGTAAAGGCAACGGATGCCTTAGTCGACTCTCGATTACAGGTACATCTTGAATTTCACCTACACATTGCTTTACAATCAAGCTGTCAATAGCACCATCAATACAAACATTACCTTCAGCGACCTCGCACACACAAGTGCATCGATGATTTTTTCTGACCTATGATGACATCAATAGTGTCGATCGTCCCTGTTCCGAGACCATGGGAGTGGTAACTATGAGCACAACGTTCAACACTCGAAATGATTTCTCACCATCACCATCAATAATCATCAAATCAAGCTTCAAGCCTTCGTCCTTGCTTCGTCCCGTTCAATCTTACGAAACACTTAGAAGTGTATTACCCTTGTCATAGCCACGATTTGGGTTCATGGACGATTGGAGTCGTCATCGTGACCTCTGCGTTTCAGTGAACTTTCAAACAATGCTGTATATTCAAATGGATTTTTGACATGATATCTTAAGAAATGATAAAGTTCCAACGTTCAAGTCAATAGTGCGACAGATACCTGCCTTCACTTGATGCATGGCGCGCTCCAGCGTTCTTGAGAAGCTACCAGAACAATTCTGGCGCTGTCGCCTTTTGACCCCTTACAGTCTGGTACATGCCCCTCTGGAAGACCAATGAGGCTTCGTCGCCCTTGAGATTCTCTCTAGATAAAGCACTCGGCCGAACCCATCCTAATCCCTTGAGAACTTGACCGAGATCGTGCAGCCGAGGATCAGACTTCCAATCCAACGTAAGGAACGATTGTCTTCATTCTATATGGTCTGTCTACGAGAGACTATATCCAACGGTTCAAGTTGAAGAGCCGTCGGTGCCAAATTAGGAGCCGTGTCTTGCGTTTGTGCAGACATTGTGGAATAGCTTCGCATGGGATGACCATGATGTGATGTATTGGTAGTATGTAGATCGGGAAGTGCAGTGTCTGTTTGACGACCTTGATCTGCATACTTGGAAGTACTTCTGGTGGCCATCCCGTGAGACGGATGCGCCAACCTGGTCGAATCAACATTTAGCATGGCTAGATCCGAAATAGTACTTAGTGGTAAATGATCAAGCCGACTATCTGATCTCTGCAACTTTTGCAATCAGTTATTATCATACATGTATGATAAACTCTGATGGTCGCCAGCTCGCTCCAGACAACATGTACATATGTGGATTCGTAGGAAGTCTTCGTTATTGTCAGTTTCATTCAATCCGAAAGCTGAGTCTATAAGTAGCTTGTCAATTATACTTATCACGCCCTTCAGCACTCCAGCTTCGTGGGAGGAACGTGGGTCGAAATAAATGGTGGTTAGTGCGTACCAGTGCACTGAGTACTGAAGTTCCAGCTAACGTCCCAGTTCAAGGAAGTTACGAT